>JAOPJM010031968.1:0-15303 GCA_027124095.1 Muusoctopus leioderma | reverse complement strand
GTGTGTGTATATATATATATATATATATATATATGTGTGTGTGTGTACACATGTGTGTATGTCTTCATATATATACATGTATGTATGTATGTATCAATATTTCTATTTGTCTATTTATCTATCTATATATATATCTATCAATCAATCTATCTATCTATAAACAACAACATCAGCAGCAGGAGCAACACGAGCAACAACAGCAACACCAAAAAACTAACAGCAACATTAGCATCAGTAGCGACAGCAGCAACAACAGCAACACCACCAACACCATAAACAACTATCACACAGAAGACAATGAAATCAACAACAATAAATAATAATCAGAACAAAGCACCAAAACCCTCTCAGTCATATCTCTTTTCCGTTCGGGCAACTCAGATATGTCATGTAACGACGGTGAACAAAATCCCAATGGCTGAAAGCCCCCATTAGGAGGAAAAGAATAAAAGAAAAACTAGACCTGCCAACGCAGAATGATAAGAGGCACGAAGGGACAGGAGATTCCCATCTACACAACCACACATGATTACCACCCCCAAAGCACCACCACAACAACTACCAACGACACTACCAACACCACATATTACACATAGACCAACAACACAACCCACGCAACTACCACCACGACCACCACCACCACCACCGACCCCACCACCATCACCGACACAACCAACACAACCAACACCACAGCAAACACAAATACAACCTAACTCGCACCCAATCTCAAAACAAGAACAATGGGAAAATAAATAACAAAAACAACACCCACATAAACACCAACAACAGTAAATCAAAGAAGAAAATAACACCACCAACTACACTGCGTTAAACAAAAATAACAACAAAATACTAAATTTAATAAAAGAACAGACAATAAAAACAGTAAATAACTTCACACAACAATCGCATGACAGACCACCACACATACAAATAATACAAACCACACAAGAAACATCTAAATATCTCAAAAGAGAATTCTCCAACGACGTTGGGGCTTGCCATGTCCATTTATAAAAGACTGTATAAGAAGTTGTTCGCGGGAACGCCCACAATGAGCCAGAAAGCCCAGTCACGGTAGCAAAATAAGTGACATCCCTCGGTTCCACCTTTCCTTCCAACATGGCTTTGCTCAGAATAGGTAGCATTAATATACGTGGACTGGGGTCGTCTTGGAAGTAAGGCCACTTGCTTAATGACCTCAGTTCCCTAGATAGGGATGTGGTAGCCATCACCGAGACCACATTTAAGAATCACACGCACTCGCAACAGTTTTTGACGACTATGCAGTATACGTATTTCTTAGTATACCTCGACTGGGAGGAGAATTGGCAGTGTAGTTTCGGAAACGCTTAAATATCGAGGTTCGGCTGAAATTCCTGGACCCGAACGGGAAGTCGTTAGTCCTGGACGTTGTCAGCAATGAATGCGGTGCCGTCAGATTAGTGGGCATCTATGCCCCGAAAGGTGTAGGGTGGCAAAATTACTTCAGGCCTCTAGAAGGTGTCTTGGGAACCTCCCGTTTATAGTGCTAGTGTGTGACTGCAATGGCATCTTAGACGCAGCTGGGATTGTGTGCGGATAGCCGATAGGAGAGGGGGTAAAAGCCTCCTAAAATTCTTCAATCATTTCCAACTCTCTGACAGATACCGACTGGATTTTCCGAATATGCCATCGAAGATATGGACGAAACGCATTGGCTTATCCAGATCCTATATAGATAGAGTATTCATTAGGTCAGGGATAGCATTGGCTGTCCATAATTTCAAATGGCTGACTATACAGATCCCAAAGTTTGGATCTGCACGTTCGACCTAGATAGGACACATAGACAAGGATCTGGTTACTCGAAACTAAAGGCGTCATTGCCAGCGCGCAAAGCTTACAGAGAATGGATTAGCAATTTAGTTAGTTGACAGTTGATGTAAGCAATCGCCAACAACCGATGATGGTGTGCCTTAAAAAGGGCGATAGAACAGAAATGATAGGTTTCAGTAAAGAAGTAGCGACAGAGAAAAACAGAGACTGTAATTTAGTCAGGAACACAGAAAAGATGATTAAGAAAGGAATTGCAACCAACATGCTAGCGGAGAGAATGGCTGTCAAACATTTCTTCTACGCAAAACATAAAGTGCGCGTTGTCAGAGCTAAGGCGCGTGTCCTAAGACACGAAGGAATGAAAGGTGTTCGATGTGACCAAGTGGCAGAAGAGCAACGTGGAAACAAAGCCACAATCCGGTTTTTGGTAGACCGTGAAGGGCGTGTGCTACTCCATTCCAAGCAGATGTGTGCGGCTTTTCACTGACACTTTGCTCAAAGGTTCGGAGCAAGTGGCAGGATGGAGATAGAGATGGGTTTTAATGCCTACCTCGATGGCCTGCCACGAATCTCGGTGGAGGATGCGGAGTGCTGCTAAATGCCGATAACAGCTGATGATATAGGGGAAGCGAAAAGTAGTTGTGCTTGGGTGAGGGGCAATTCATCATGTTTGGATGGTCTGCCCTATGGGATTAATGATTACATGCCAGACTAGTTCGGGGATCTTGTGGAAGACGTCTACTCCACCTGGCAGCAGAATGGGAGAATTACCAAACCTGTGAGCTGACGAGTGGTACCACTGCTAAGAAGGGATGCCAACAATTCGGATTTCATGGATAATTTTCGGCCCAAAACTCTGCAAAGTTTAAGATTTTGACCAAGGTGTACTCGGCAGTCTGATAGTCGAAGCGCAAATATGCGCAATCCCGAACACATCTATACACGACAACCTCCACCTCATGAGATACATCATACAGAGTGTGGGTAAGAAATCTGGCTACGACGGAGCTCTGAACAATTTGGATCAATTGAAAGCTTCGATAAAAGTCGAACATCATTATTTGGCTGCTGTCCGCAGATCAGCCGGTTTCGGTCAGGTTTGATAGCTTCAATGTACAGTGGAATCCTCTCCTTGGTCAGAGTAAATGGCCACCAAACGGAACCGTTTAGTATCAAGCGATCGATCCGTCAAGAATGTCATCTCTCATCTCTTCTGTATGTCCTAACTATTGAGTCACTACTGCGGAAACTAGAGGTATTGAGATGTGTCCCGCTAGAACGATAATACAGAACTTCTGCGTCGGTGTATGCGGACGACGTTACCGAAATAGTGTCGGAAACCTCGGAAATTGAGGTAGTTCACACTGTTCTAAAGGAATAGGAGGTGGTGAATAGTAAACCAGGACAAGTCGGTGGGCTTACAACTCGGCACCTGGAGAGGCAAGTCCATGCCGTCCAACAGCATTGATGGACACTAGACAGACCAAACGGTTAGGTTGCTCGGGGCCTGTTTCGCTCCAGACCTCCAGGTTGACAGGAACTAGGACGAGGTGACGAGCATGGTGGCCAATCTCACCCAGAGATGTGCTGCAATGAAGCCTTTGCCTGAACGCTCGGGTAGAGGTAAGGAACGCATTCATCGCCTCCGTTATATACTATCGCCTGGCCATCCAGCCTTGATACAGATCTTTACTGGCCAGATTGGAGCGTATACTCTTTCGCTTCTTGTTGAAAAGACGCGTTCCGCTGGTCTACTTTCAACATCCTCTAATCGGATGACTTAATATGCCGTGGCTCCCAATGCGCAGACATGTGCTGAGGCTAAGGCATCTACAGAGATTCCTAGACAGTGAGCAGGTGTTGTCGCCTTTTGTCAGACACGTCGTTTCACAGCTCGTCTCTTTGATGGAGCTGCAGTCCTGGGTCAAGCAAAGACCAAGACTGGGCGTCTGGCATCTGGAATGTTGTAAGGGGCTCACATCACTCTACCAGTGGGGAAATGCGATCAGTGTGACTTCTACTTTGGCCTCCTTCTATACAGGATGTGTTGTGGGGAAGAGCGACAACTTTTCTCTGGAAAATTCTGAGCATCGACAAGAATCATCTGTCTGGTCTGCTCCGGGGGACGTTTAGTCCTGGACCAATGGATAATTTCCAGAAATCCGTAGCCTGGCAGTGTTACCGGGGGGGGGGGGCCCATTGCCGGTTCGAGAAAAACTCTACAGGCACGGAAGTGATGTCATCCGAGCCTGTCTGACAAGCGCGCAGAGCTATGAAACCGTCCTGCACGCAGTCGTTCAGTGCTCAAGTATTGCTGACTTGTGGAGTTTTGTCGAACAGCTGTTATCGCGTGTGTGACGGATCCGGCTATCGGCCGAGTTCATTGTGATGATTGCCCTTACTTTCGTCGGGAAGGACAGCCATTTTATTCTCTGCCTGGTGGCTATGGCGAAAAACGTTGTATGGTAGACAAGACTGAAAGGACTGAAGTCAGTCAGTTCCCCTTCGGCCAAGCCCTCATCGACTTTTTCAATTTTCACTTGGAAAGAAAGTTGAGGGTCGAGAGGGAGTTTCTGCCCCACAGCTACTTTGTTGAAGGGTGGGTGAGAGTAGCGTGCATGCCCCAAATGAACGGGCCTACTTTGAGCATACGCCTGTAGAGTGGAGGACGACCGTAGGGAGGGGGCACTTGCCCGTATTGGTAAGGGTGATCCAGGTTTTGTGCGGTTTCCTCGAGTAGCTGTAGGTGAATTCCCCCCCTATTGCGGAATATGTCTTTTGTTGAATTTTTTTGGTTAATTTTTGTGTTTGTTATTTACTTTTTACACGCAAACCGTTACTGTATTGTCTTGTGTCTTGTTCTTGAACCGTCCCTTCTTTAAGCCCTTGTGGCAAATAAAGAACGTATTGTTATTATTATTAATATTATTATTATTATTAACTTTGCCTTTCATCCTTCCGGGGTCGATAAAATAAAGTACCACTCAAGTACTGGGGTTGTTGGCCTTGTGCCTAAATTAGAAACAATTATTATTATCATTGAGGGTTGTGGATTGGCTGAATCGTTAGCGCGTTAGACAGAATGCCTTGCAGCATTCGTTCCGGCTGGCTACGCTCTGAGTTCAAACCCTGCAGAGGTCAACTTTGTCTTTAGTCCATCTGGGGTCGATAAACAAAATACCAGAGAAGTACTGGAGTCAATTTATTCGCCTAACCCTCCTCTACATGTCTGACCTTGTCCCAACATTAGAAAGAATTATTATCATCATCATCATCCGCAAATGTAGGCGCTAAAATATTTGAACACACGTAAGAAAATATTCAAAGACAATTTATAGTAATGTTTCTATAGTAATGTTTCTATTTGTTTTTTGCGTAGTCATCAAAATACGAATTCGCTAAAGTCGAAAAACGTTTTTCAGGTTTGTTGTCGATATTACTTATTCAACATCAACAATTTCTATCAATCATTTAACCACTTTGTTTGTAATAGTAAATCCTGATCTGAAAGTGGTTTCTATTATTTTTTTTCTCCGATAATATATATTTTATTACTAGGTTCTAATGATAAACTCCTGAAACCTGTGAATGGTGTTCAGAAATGTTCGATAAACATTACACTAAAATTTAATAATTTATGAACAAACGAAATAACGCCATATAATAAGAGCCCTCGATAACACTGAATATATTAAACATTCATATTCCGAAATTATTAAATATTGAGGTACCTGAAAATAATTGAATGTGTCTGGCTCAAACCTGCGAACTATAGCACTAACATACGTTAACCTACGTAAGTAAAATAAATCGTAACTTTTTCAAATTAAGAATATATTACAATATATATTGCAATATTACATCCACTATAACCGCTTCCAAAAGGTAGATATTTTGGGAGTATACATTTAGGAAGAGTGTATGTGTAGGTGAACCCCTCATTTAATATGAACTAGTGGGAAACTTTGAGAAACCCTTTATGTATTTAGGAATCCTAATAACCATTGAGCAAGATTTTAACAAACAAGTGGACAGTAAAGAACATGATACTAAAGGTAACACAAGTGTTAAATCACTGCACAAGAACACTCACACACCCTACCTTATCATAAAAAAAAGAAATACGACCAACATCGAGGGGGTCTCTTCATGGTTCCTCGACTTGCTAGAAATAGTAATCAAATCGCTTTTAGCTTATACACCACTTTCTTAAAAATAGAAGTACACAATGCACAATATATCTTTGGATATTACAAAAAGAATGGATGGTCAAAGCTCGATCCTGCTGACCTGGGACTGACCTGGGGCTAGGTAACAGAAATGACTGAACACGAGCAGTTGAGTTTACAAGGGAAATACTGTTGATGAATAATGCTGCTGCCGTTATGGCTGTGACACTGCTGGTTTAATGATGGTCATCATTTACTCTTAAAAGTAATGTAAGTAGAGTGTTGAATGCGATTATGGTGGAAGCGATTAAGGTGGAAGCGATGTGTGTAGGTAAGTGTAGGTGAGTGTATATAGTCGAGGTTAAATATCAATTCTTGACGTCGCTGATGCTATCTGAATCTTTTCCAGAAGATCGAAAGTAAATTATCATTGTTAACTGGAGTGGAATTACTAGGCTTAGCGTTAAGAATAAGTAGGTATATTGGTAAAACACATTGACAAATTCGATGAACTATTGGCAATATAGCAGACGTAAATAAACGCTAGATTACACACAAAACCTAAATTTAGACATCGAGTATAATATTTGACTGATGTTTTTCGTTGACTACACTAGACAAATAACTATTTACTTATTTCTCTCTAATGAGAAGCTTAGCTTAGCTAACGGTGATATAGCTTTTTTCAGAGTACAAAGGACGCATATTAATAGAAATAGAAGTTTTCTGCTGTTTAATTTCATTGTCTCCAGAAAGTAATTCCTTCTGAATTTATCAAGAAGGTATTACAAATATTGCAATATCTCTGTATATTTCACATTCGCAGTGTATATTATTGTTTAAACCAATAGGTAATATTTGGAAACGTAATGCTAAATTTACTTTCATGTAATGTTGAATATATCATATTTCATTAAAGAAACTGTAGTGTTAAAGTAACACTTTAGTAGCATCTTAAAATATTAAGTACTATATTGCTGGTGATATATATTAAGTAACGTCAACTAATAAAATCTTAAAATATTTTACTTGTAAATATTGTTGCATTAATGAAGAAATATATTGTGTGAATTTCTTGTAATACTTTTATCTACATTAATGCTGACAACATGAACATGATGCTACTTAATTTATTCCGACTTTCCTTGGAGTGGGGCGGGTTGTACTTTAAGAACAGCAGACATTGCTCTGTGTCTGTTGTTTTTACATCAGGGACCTGATGATTGTGTTACTTCTGCGCTTTCCTGCTACTCTTTTTTTTTCTTTTGTTTTCTATTTTTGTTACAAAAGACTTCATATGGATTTTGTTAACACACACGTAGCACTTATGCCTTATTATCTGCACCACCAGCCTAATCGATTCAAGCACTGAACATCCTAAATAGAGTACACCTACAGATGGCCTTATGATCCTCGAGGTTTATCAATATTTAGAGGTCCAAATATATCCTCAACGGATATATTTGGCGAGTTGCTCGTCCATTCCTGATCTCCACAAAATTGTTTCATTAAAGTCCCTATCATCCATGGGTCGATGTATTCTCCCATGTCTCTAACTGTTTCTGAAGCTTTGGTACTACATATATTGCAGCACAAACCTATGGTCGGATGTTAAACGCTCTATTTATTGCTGACAAGGCATTGCTCTTTCGTTCTTAGGACCAGGTTTATGCCTGATCGACGTAGCAGACAGCTTCCGACACATCGGACAAAGTCTTTACAAATGCACATTTCGGGTGCTTGGAAAAACCTTAACTGTTTTCAGGGAGAAATAGGGATAGGGTACTGTTCTGTTTGCACTATCTTGTTTGTGCTGCTGCTTCCACTTCATCGCTTTTAAGTTGCTAGTGTTTGTACTGGAATATATAGTAGTTCTCTCGTCGAGTTGCAATGCGCCGGTGTTAGCTACGACTGATAGTGATGTCACTGTCACCAGCATAATAAGCGCTGATGTTGCTAGTGATGGTTGGAGATGTAGTGAACAATAAAAACGATATTAAAAAAAACCATACCAATGGTCACAACGTCACTCACAATGCCAAAACAGACCTGCAAGGCACAGCCTCCACCAATTCAACTCACACAAGACACAATTCAACTCACACAACGCATATACTACATAATTATAAAGGAACACACAATAATTAAAGCAAGATATATTTTTTTAAATAACAGAAAACATTTTTAGGTTTCTACCCACACACGGGATGGGGTAATAAAACTCTCACGTCATCTGGATGCCGTTTTTTTTAATTTCGTGGTAATGAAATGGTATTATTTTTACCAATAGTTTCTCTTTAGCATGTTTTTTGTAGTCTGGTTCTATCTATTTTCTAGTGAGTAGTAAGTCTCCACTGATGCCTTTTGTCCTTATATATTCTAAATTCGTAATTTAGGTTCTCGTTCAATTGTCGGTCGACCGCGGATAGCAGGTTGCCTACATTGCCGTTGATTTTCCTCTTCTTTTTTGTTATATCTATGTTATTGTCGTTAGCGTTGTTCTGGAGAGGCTGGTCCTCCACGTCTTTTTTGTTGTTTTCTTTTCCTGGGCTTCTTTCTTTTGGTGTTTTTTCTTTTCTTTCATTTTGTATTTCCTCCAGCAATTTGGTTTTGTTTTTTTGTTTACCAAATCCCGTCGTTCGTCTCGAGATGATCGGGTGGTACTACTGGTTATGGTGGTGATATGGGGTGGCTGGTCACTAGTTTCTGAGGCTTGGTACAGGGTGACCTCTTGCACCATCTCTGAAACTGTGTCCGGTGGAAGGGTGTTTTTGCATCCTAGTCAACTGCTAGAACTGAGATTAGTGTGGCTCTTTGTATCAACTCTGGATTTGTGACACATTTTCTTTTTCTTTTGTCACTCACAACCGGCTGCCAATCTCTCTCACTTGGTTCGTATTCTCACAAATGGATGCGGTTGCATTGTTGGGAGTAGGGTCTCAGCGTTGATAACTTGTGGTACCGAGCAGGTGGGTTCTTCTGCTATATCTGGACTGGAGAACAGGGATAACTTGGATCTTCCATCCATCCTCGGGACCCGGATCAGTGGTACAACTACTGGTGAAGCTGCTTCGGAAGCAACCTCGTCAGTTTGTTCATTTGTTTTTCTATTTGTGTTTGCTTCTAAGCACAGAAAACATTCAAATGGCTTTTGATACCCCAAGCATGACATGTGCGTTTTCTGCCTTGAACTGTTAGCCTCCAGGCTTTTATTTTTTCACACATAATGGGCCAGATCTCTGGGATAGTTCTGTGGTCTTCAGAGATCATAGAAATTTGGAAATCTATGCTGAACCCTCCCGACCACATGTGATGCCCGTGATGTCTGCGCTAACTACCCGCCGAAATTGTTCTACAAAGTTGAAAACAAGAGAGGGGTCGATATCACTACCGATGCCCCTTACTGTCACGATTGTGTTCCCTTGACTCATGTAATGGGGTGTGAGTCTATGGATAGTGGTTTCGCGAATTAATTCACCTTGCCGTCCCGCCTCAGCCTCGGTGTTCATATGGATGTTAATCATTACACAGCATTTGCCTCGGTCGATAGACATAATGTTGCTCCATACATCAACTAGGGCCTCCCTCAATTGCGCTTTTGGGGATACATTAAAATTTGCTCCACGCTTAGCAAGGCATAGATATGTCAGCTGTTTTCTTTCTCATTCCCGTATAAGTTCTTCCGGCAAGGAGACAGTGTTTTCTGAGAGTGTTGCCATAGCACTTTCTGTGATTTGACGCAGTCTATATATACCGACATTTTTTGAGAAACTATGGGCAAAGCTATTTTCCCCACTAATGTTTTCGCTCCATAATACTTGAGTGTATGTGTGAATGTTGCTGTTGTTTTTCTCGTTGTTGTTGTTGTTGCTAATATCGAGCGATGTATTTAAATTTCTTTCGGTGTCTGACTGTCCTTATTTTTATCTTTTGAAATGTCTGTTATTTTGTTTTCCTTACTTGTGGTCATGTCTCATATCTTTTTTTCTCCCCGTTATTCGTTGTGTTACTTGCACATCTCCCTGAGGTGGCATATCCTTCTTTAGTGGTTACCGTGTCAGCATGTTGTTAAAATAAGACATACGTTACACGTTGAACATCAAAGGGGCCAACATCAGTGAAAAATTAAATATTATTTTTGTTTTCTTATGACAGTCTCATTAAATGTATACATTTTTTCGCACTTAAATTCACTCATTAATCCAAAATTTGCGGGAGCCGAAACAAACATGTGATCAGAGCGCAAGCACCAATAATAATGATAAAAATAATAATAACAATAACAACAACAACGACAACAACAGCAGCAACAACAACATCAACAACAACAACAACAATAATAATGATAATAATGATAACAATAATACTAATAATAATAATTATTATTTCTTTTATTGGCCACCAGGCCCTAATAGATGGGAACAGTACAAACGTGAGATTGATAGGAGACAGCAAAGATACAAAGAAGAAAGTGTGGGGGATTTACATCGACTGGAAGTGTGAGATTAACAATAACGATAAGGGCACATTAATAAATAATATATAACAAATAGGTCTGACAGTGCAAAGACAGTATAATGATAGAAAGGAGAAAAGGTCCCCGGACAGGGGGTGAAACCACATAGGGTGATTCGGGGCACCCCGCACACAGCCCCGGATTACCCTGACACTCCGAAAGGCAGGTGCCTCCTCCCAGTAATTGCCGCCAGTCTACAGCCACATAGACAATGTGGGTCCATTTAACCAGTGGTACTTGAAGAAGTTGATGAGGCCTTGTCCTGAGAGTACAATTTCTGTCCTCAAACCTTTTAACCGCATCCACCATACAACTTCCTTTGATATAGCCACCAGGCAGAGGAAGACTAACTGCTTTTCCTTTCCAAAGGAAGGCGGTGTTTCGATTTTCACGATAGACTCGGCTGATAGCCGGATCCGTCCTGCACGTGACAACAGATGTTTGGCATAAACCCACAAATCAGCAATGCACGGACATTGTACGAGTGTGGGCCGGACGTTTTCGTCATCCTTCGTGCATCTCGGACAGGTACGGTTGCTGGTGGCTCCACCATGGTCATGCCTGTAGAGTTTACCCGAAAAGGCAACGCTCCCCTGTAGCACTACCAGGCCAAGGACTTTTGGAAATTATCCATAGTGCCTGACCTGAAAGTTCACCAGAAGAGACTGCTCAGACTATCTTCGTCGATGCCCAGAATCGCTCCTAGGCAACTAACCCTCTATACCCCAGCTGCGGAAAAGCTTGTCACACGAACGGCGACCACACGAGTTCACCATTGTCGTCACCCAGGAATCTCTGCAAATGTGTCAGCCTCAGTGCATGTCTGAGCATCAGAAGCGACGGCATCCCGAGGCCTCCTTGTAGTGGATGCTGGCAGCAGATGGACCTTCTGACAAACGGGATATGTCCCTTCCATAAGAAGCAGAAGAGCAAACGCTCCAATCTGGCCAGGTGTTTTCTGGGACAAGGCATGACGGTCAGGCGGTAGTATGTCACCGAAGAAATATAAACGTTAGCTATTCCGCCCGACCTTTCAAGGATAGCTTCCTCTCATCCCATTTCTAAGTGACACTGGCCACACTGCTCATGACCTCCTCCCAGTTTTTATCCACCTGGAGGTCTGGTCCGAACCAGACCCCAAGCACCTTAACCGGACCCTCGGTCCAGCGACAGAAGCCGCCGCCCGGCATCGACTTGCCTCTCCAAGAGCCGAGTTGCAAGCCCACTGACTTGTCGCAGTTAATGCATGCTCCCGTTACCTCCTGGTACTTCTGCAGAATGGTGCCGACCACCCGGATTTCAGACGTGTCAGACACCATGACAGTGACGTCGTACGCGTAAGCTGACACGGCCTTCCTGTGTCCTAGTTCGAGCGGGATGCTCCTTAACGTCTCCAGTTTCCGCAGCAAGGGCTCGAGTGCCAAAATATACAGAAAAGACGACAGGAGGCATCCTTGCCGGACCGAGCGTGCGATGCGAAACGGTTCCGATAGGTGGCAATTTATTTTAACCATCGTACAGATGCCACTGTAGTGGTCCAGCCTCTGAAGGCGGGGCCGAAACCGACTGCTCTTAGGACAGCCGCAGGTAGCAATGGTCAACCCTGTCGTACGCTTTAGACTGATCTAAATTGATCAGGGTCCCACCGAAGCCAGATCTAGTGCCGATCCGTTCTACGACGTATTACATGAGGTGGAGGTTGTCATGGATAGATCTGCCAGGGATCGCACAAGTTTGTGCGTCTCCGACTAAATCACCGACAACAAGCGCCAATCTCTTGGCGAGCACCTTTGCCAAAATCTTTAACTCTGTGTTAAGCAGAGTTATGGGCCTAAAATTGTCAATTAGTTCGGGTCCTTCCTCAGCAGCGTCATTACTCCTCGGCTCACGTGACTTGGGATGTTCCCAGTCTGCTGCCAGTTGCAATAGACAGCTGCTAAGATGGTACAGAACAAGTCTGGCATGTAAGAGTAAAGTTCGTAGGGTAGACCATCCAATCCCGGCGATTTGCCCATCGCAGAGCCACCCAGCATGTCCGCTACTTCATCTGCCGAAATTGGCTTTTCCCTGCGCTCCGCTTCTCTGGTCGAGAGTTGTGGAAGACCGTGTAGGTAGGCATCGAAGTCTACCGAGTCCAGTCCATCGCTCCTCGCGAACAGTTCGGCGAAGTGCCGCTGATAAGCCGCACTAGCACAAATAAAGTAATGAGTAGGGACCTCTGTCATTACTTCAGGGAGTGATAACCCTGCCTGACACGAGTCCTAGGCTCAGCTGGTTCCGGCTGACAGCTCCTGATATGGCGCCCAGTCCAGGGTTACGGATTTCTAGAACCCCGTGATCTAAAAATACCCTAATACCCTACCGACGTCCGGTAGTGTATAACCACATCGTATGGGTTGGTGGAGCTCCTCAGTCTTGACTGACAACCTTAAATGCACTATCATCTCATTTCTACAATGATGCACTACGTCTTATCAAATTGATACAAATAGCGGCAAGACTGGAACTGGAATTTCAAAGGAAGGTATGGGTTGGCAGTAGGATTAGTATGGGTTGGCAGGCACTGCACACAAGAAATGAAGTAAGAAGGTGAATGCAGTTTTTATAGAATGCTACTACCGAAGCAACCCAGTTAATCAAGCTGGAATCCCTGTGAGAGGTTACAGACAGAGAATGTTTCGAGAATGGACAGGGGCTTATTTGATACTACGGAACAAACTATTTGTGACCAAGTTCGGGTGATCAGGAAGAAGAGTTGGCTGACTGAATTAGAGCTAGAAGAAATAAGGTGAAGCGTGGATTTGGAAACGGAGTTGACGAAAGATGGCGGTGTTGTAGAACAAGATAGGGGAGACAAACAAGCAGAGAAGAGTAGTGCAGGGGAGATGGAATCACCAGAGGAAAGAGACCTACGTACGACCAGTGATAATGAATTAAGTGAAGAGGATAAACTGATAGTGACACAGATAGGCGAAATTCGGAAAAAACAACTTTGGTGGCTACAGGTCTTCAAAAATGTTGAAAGAGACAGAATGAAGGAGATTACAAAGAAGATTAATAGAGTCATCAACCATATTATCACAAATATTTTACAGAAACAAACAATTTGTTGAGAGCTGCAAGTACATATGCAGCAAACGAGGTAGGCCTGAAGGATACATGTATAAATACCAAACGAATGAACCATGGTGGAAAAGAAGAATAGTAGGGGATATAGAGGTATTGAAAAGAGACATTATTGTTCTGGAAAGAAAGAAAGAAGGAACAATTGAAGACTATGGCGAAGTATAATGAACTAGATAGGAACTACAACGTAAAGAAAAGGGGCTTAACAACGGTTATAGAAGAATTAAAAGAATGACTGCAAAGTCGGCTAAGGTAAAACGGTATGAACAAGGAATAAAGCAGTACAGACAGAACCGTACTTTCAGAAAGGACGAGAAAAAATTATACCACGAGTTAAATGGAGGTGTTAGACACAGAGAGGCGATCCTTGATGCAGAAGACAGTAGGAGGTTCTGGAATGACATTTGGGGATAGGAAAAAGAACACAATTCGAAAGCTGAATGGCTAGTAGAATTAGAACAGGCAAAAGTGATTGCAACCGCAAAATATATACACGTTGATAAAACGATGGTTAGAAAGCAATGCGGTAGAATCCCCATTCATAGGCGTTATCTGGCCAGGAAAAATGGAGGAAGAGGTTTGATAGGCTGTGAGGAAGGTATACGAAGTGAAGAGAACAACATTGGAGGGTACGTGGCTAATAGCCCAGAACCACTGTTGGTGGGAGTAAAAGGCTCTGATGTGATTGAGACTGCAGACTGCTTTGATAAGGATGAATATAGAATATAGAAACAGAACAGAGGGAAAATAGTCATGCTGGAGTGAAAAGCAATGTACGGACAGTTTGTCAGAGATATGAGTAATGGTGTGGATAAGCAAGGGACGTAGAAGTGGATGTGAAAATCAGACCTAAAGGTTGGAACTGAAACATTAATCTGTGCACAAGCACTTAGAACAAATTATGTGAAATATCACGTCGATAAGAATGTTGAATCACCATTATGTGGCGAAAAATGGTGAAAGCATTAACCACATAGAAAGAGAATGCAGTAAGCTTGCGCAAAGAGAGCACAAGAAAAGGCACGACATTATTGCACGCATTTTCTGTTGGAAACTATGTGAAAAATATAATATAGGCAGAGCCGATAGATGGTACGAACATCAACCTAATGCACTGGAAGAAAAGGAATAAGTCAAACTGCTGTGGGACTTCAACATAGAATGTGATCAAGTACAAAAAGGAAAGGCAATGCATTATAATTGATGCAGTATCTCCAGATGATAACTGAGTGTGCGAGAAAGTACTAGAAAAGATCGAGAAAGGCCATGATCTGAAAAGAGAAATTGCAAGGGTGTGAAACATGAAAAAAGTTAACGTTGTGCTAGTGGTAGTGGACACTCTTGGTAAAACCACAAAAAATGAACTCTTGGTTGAAGAAGATTGGAATAGAAGTTCGAAGAGACCTGCTACAAAAGACCGTATTGCTAGGGACCGCAAGGATCCCAAAGTTGGTACTTGAAAATTGAGCTGATGAAAGAAAATCCAAAGGACCCTTCATCATTGGTTATGACTCGCTCCTTGTGTTGGAAAAACCACACAAGATCTGTCTGTAATATGGACAATAATAATAATAATAATGATAATGATAATAATAATAAACACTGTCAACCTGAGAATGTTTGAATCTTTTGAAATATTACAAACATTTGGACTTAACTCGTAAATATTACAAC
>JAOPJM010031696.1:0-15308 GCA_027124095.1 Muusoctopus leioderma | reverse complement strand
CTGACTCATATATATATATATATATATATATATATATATATAGATTATTGCAACTTTTATAATATATTTTCAATCCCAGTTGAAGTTGTTTCACTTACATCACCAATGAGAAAGGCATGAATATCACATTTATATTTCGACACCACTAAAAGAAAACCCCGCTGAGATTGGGGTTTTTTAAGAAATTATCTATAATATTAATCTACTTGTCACGACATGTGTTCGAATGTTATGCTCTCAATGGGAAATAACCTCGTCTTGACTTCGATTGTTATTCTTATCCATTGTAGTCAGATACGCAGACAGTAAAACGGCAAGGGAGAAGGAAGAGGTAACAAGTGTGTGCGGGGGTGAGGTGGCAACGATCAGAGAGAGGAGAAAATAAAACGAAGAAGAGTTATGCTCAATATTTATTATATATTGTTACTAACACTGTAAGTTATCTAAATTACTAATGTGAAGCTGAACAAAAACCGGACTAATCTTACCGGTTTAGGAGGATCAGCGAATATAATGGGGACTAAAATTCTACCTAACCAAGCTATCAAAAAAAGGAACCAAGCTATCAAAAAAAGGTACACATACAGCGAATTTGGACTCACGCTTCTCGCCCTGGCAAACCCAAAACGTTATCCACTCAAACAATTTGTGTTAGTTGACTGAATATCCTTTATAAACCTGAGGTCATATGTCTATGAAAGACGCTAATCCGTAAAGCGGCGAAATTGATTACAGACAACTAATATGTGCTCCCTATATTCAAGAAAATAGATTTGGAACAAACTACTTCAACAACTACGGTGAAGTCTATACATAGATGATGAGGTCATAATAAGACCAAAACATGTCCGGAGTTGTCTTCCGTACTTGCTGAGAGAATGAAAATAATATTAGTCAATGACATTGCTTCTTTTCACATCGCACGCTTATGTTTAATTAACTTTTTGACGCTTGCAGCTTTATACTTGATTTTCAGTCGGATGACGTCTATGAGTAATTAATAATCTGAACAGATATACGTTTAGCTGGAAACGAAGAGAAAACAAATCGCAACCACAAGGCTATCGCTCCTCACCATCGCGTTCAGATACATCTTGTCATAATATATGCAGTAAAAGATTCCTGTATTTAAACAGACACAATAATCAAACTACCTAAACGGTGGTTGAGGGGCAGAATATCAGAATATCAATTGGCAGAATATCAGAGAAAATGCTTTATGGTATTAACTTATGTCTCAACGTTCTGAGTTAAAATCCCACCGGGTTCGACTATGCCTTTCATCGTTTCGAAATCGATAAATATGAATTAAACTATGTGAATTGAGTAGAATCTTATCGCGTTTTTTTTTTTACTGCAAGATGCATATATTTATGTATGTATGTATTATATATATATATGTAGGTATTATATATATATATGTATGTATTATATATATATATATATATATGTATGTATTATATATATATGTGTATGTATTATATATATATGTATGTATGTATGTGTATGTATGTATGTATATATGTATGTATGTATGTATGTATATATATAATTTACATACGTACGTTTAATAAACATACATTTAGCCTCGTTGTGCAAATAGACCCCGTTGTTAAACCACGGAGTACTCTCTGCAAAATGGACTGAAGAACAACCCAACTAGTTTCGCCTGTATTTACAAAGTCGTCAGGAGTGATCTACAAAGAGAGAGAGAGGGGGGGAGAGAGAGAGATATGGAGAGAGAGATAGAGATAGAGAGATAGAGATAGGGAGGGAGAGAGATAGAGATAGGGATAGGGAGACAGAGATAGAGAGAGAGAAACAGATAGAGCCTAACAGTTTAACCATGGGTTCTATTTGCTCAGCGAAGATCACTGTTATTATATTTTATCAACCCCAACTACCTACCTTACATTAAACAAGCACTCCCATTTAATATCAGCCCCTCTTTTTATCCTTTATTCTTTTGATTCTAAACTTAATAAATTTCTACCCATGAGCCCTGAATACTTTCAAATTTCGAACGTAACCAAGATGGCGTATCTCCGATGAATTGATCGGTGACAGATTTTCTTAGCTATTTAAGGCTAATTAAGATGGTCAACCGATCAGGAAACAAATTGTAAGACAACCATTTGTTACGTTGTTTGTTGTTTCTTTATGCAAATATATATATGTATGTATATAATATAAATACACATATATATATATATATTTATATATAATATATACACAAAACGTGAGAGACAGAGAAATTTGCAGAGAGAGCTACAGAGAGTTGTTAGCGTAGCAGAACTTCAACAGTGGACATTATGTGATGTTTAGTTGAAAAACATTCTTATAATGATTTCACATCGGGTAGGCGCATATGTCGTTTACATATTCTTAGTGGATTGGCTGAATCAGCAGTACGACAAACAAAATACCTTGTGGTATTTAGTTACAGCCCTTTACGTTCTCATTTCAGTTCCTTCTGAGGTCTACGTTACCTTTCAACCTAATGGATTCGATAAAATAAAGTACCAGTCAAATACTGAGTTCGATTTAATCAACTGTTGGCTCCGCCTAAAATGACTGGCCTAATGCCTATGTAGGAAATAATAATTATTATTATTACTATTCTCCTCCGCCGAAATTCCTGACACAAGGCCTAGAATTTTGAGGGAGGGGAACAGTTGATTACAACTACACCCGTACTTGACTGTTACTTTGTTTATCGACCCTGGAGTGATGAAAGGTAAAGTTGACCTTAGCGAGATTTGATCCTAGTACGTAAAGAACTGGAACAAATGCCACAACATATTGAAAATTTACTAAAAACACAATATATGTACAAAACTATATCAAACACACAATAATAAAAACAAAATATAAATAAATTTCAATAACAGTTAAACTAATACATTTAGAGTAACCCACAACACACGGATGAGAACATAATAGCTATGTAGGCCAAGAGATCCCCACTGTACTGGCCTTCCTCAATTACTATATAGATTACTATATAGATTACTATATAGATTACTATATAAATTGCACAGAACTGGTATTGAAGGAACTGTCTTGATATACATTGGAGCTTTCTAAACTAATAGAAAACAATGTGAGTCAGGTATTGGGACAAGATCGAATTAGCAAAATATAAGTAGTGGAGATACGTCAGTAATCAGTATTAGGGCGCGTACTTTTTTGTAATATATATATATATATATTAATGATTTCCCTTTTTCATTACAATGCAAATGTAAGATCTTTACTGATAACACAAAAATATACAGATGTGTATAAACTCCGGCTGAATATGTCATACTAAAGAGAGATTTAAACAGACTGGAAGTGTGGGTGTTAATGAATGGACGTTATTTATAATATTGAAAAATGTAAGGTTATGAACCGGGGAGCTGGGAACGTACATGAAGGGAACATTTATGACAACATATCAAGAATAAAAGATTTGGGAATATATAAGTTTAAATTTTATAGTAGCCGATCATGTTAGAAAAATAAAATAGTACGTCAAATGTTAGGACTAATAAAACATTCCGTTACCTAGCTAAATGCAGAAAAAATATGATTCTATTTAAAGGATATGTGTGAACCCCACCTAGAGTATGTGGTACAGGCTTGGTCACCTCACCTCCGAAGTGATATAGAGGGTATTGGAAGAGTAGCCAAAATACTACCAGAATTTAGGAATCTGTCTTATGAAAAAAGATGTAGACACCTAGGAATTACAACTTTAGAGGAGAGAAGGCAAAGAGAAGACATGATAGAAGTATTTAAAATGAAGAAAGGACATGGAAATATAAATGTCAGCACATTATCCAAGAAAAATGACAATGTAAGAAGTGATCACAGTTATACACTTTATAAGAAACAATGCCCTAAAGACGTCAGAAAAGATGAGAAGGGACAGTCGCTATACGTGTTTAAGTAAGATCTACTTGAGAGCTCTGTTCCCAGAGGGGCTGAAAAAGCAGAGGGAAAAGAAAGCAACGGACAATATCAGAAGAAACAACAATTACATCAGGCCCTAGCAACTGCCATTAGTCGCTGCTCCATGGATAGCCGAAAATAATCACCTCATGCGGAGTGCTGAGAGCCGACAACCAGGAAACCGAGGAAGACTCTTCCAGTAGCACTATTTCATAGTCTTGCGATGATGGGTGGAAATTGAAGCATGAGCAAAAATATCAGCCATTACATTTTTAAGGGATTGTATAACGTTTGTTCTTAATTATTTTCTCTATCTTCAAAGTTGCATTGACACATTTTTTCTAATCTCATATCAGTTTATTTATTTAATCTGTGTACTACCTGCAGCAGATTTTCTAGTCGTTTCACATCTGCAACGTACAACATGGGGTCGTCCATATACAAAAGGTGAATGATTGTCCCTACCAAAACATTTGTGTCCAAATCCGTTTCTGTTTAACATGTTGGGTAAAGGTGTTCGTGTCAGGTAGAAGAGCAGTAGAGAGATGAAGACCTATCCCTGGTCTAATTGAGATAAGGTTAGTTTTTATAATTCTCTCGTTTGTTTCTCCCTGGATAATTGGTTGCCATTCATTCATGACGTGTTCAGTGTCTCTACATATTATTGGTGCTACCTTACTGGAAACGATGGTTCCAGGATCAATCATACTCAGTTTCTTCTTTCTCCTTCTGACTCAGTTGATCAGTAACTGATCTTTACCGCTACATGAGGCTTCAGCAAAGTTATTCTGCTCTTCTGTACAAAAGTTGTTTTTTTTTTAGATTTATTTTCTGTGATATTATTGCAGTTAATGTGTAATCTACGAAGGCATGTTATTATGGTTTGCTATTTCTTTAGTCTTGGGGATAATGATGGTATTCCCCTGAATGTGCCAGTAAGGTGTGGTCTACGGCTCTGTCAGTATCTTTCTAAACTTCTCTACTAGCACCCTACGTGTCCCTGTTAAATATTTTAACCAGAATATTGAAATCATATCTTGTCCTGGTGTCTTCCAGATGCTTGATTTTTAGGGCATATGTTCTACTTATTGTATTGTTATGGCCTCCCACGATTATTTAAGTACTGTGTTTGTTGCTTTGAACAATCTCATCCATGATGTTTCCTCCACTGTCCATACTCCTCCGAAGACTTCTTCTTCGCATCAGTGTTGCATTGATTTCTATTTTATTTTTTTATCTATTTTAAATAGAATTGGTTTGGGTTGGAATCCAACTTTTTGCTTTGTTCAAAGAATCGCTGTCACTTTTCATACCGATGGATATTTTTGTGATTTGGCGGAGATCTCTTGTTTATGGCATTCTTTGATTTCGAATATTTCCTTTTCATGGTATTTCTGTAGTATTTGTCTCATTGTTTTTCAATTGTGTCGTTCAGTAAGGATTGACATATATTTTCTTTTAGTTTCTAACTTTTTCTGTATGTTTGTTTTTCATGTTGTTTGCTTGAGATACTTTTATTGTTTTATGAGTAAATCTCAGGGAGTATCCACACTCCATTGTAACTACAATGCATATATTATTTCGTTTAAAATGGTTATATGGATACTTCGTGTCTGTTTTTTTTTTATTAAGTCTCTGTAGAGCAGGTTTGAGTTTTTTTATTGCTATTACTATTTTTCCAGTGAGTTTTCTCTGTGAAAGATACTTTCATTATTCCATAGGAAGTATTGAAAATACTTTGGCAGAGTCTTTAGCCCGTCGGACAGAATGCTTTGCAGTAATCTTGTCGGCTCACTGCGCTCTGAGTTCAAATCCCACCAAGGTCAACTTTACCTTTCATTCTTCCGAGATGGATAAAATAAAGTACTAGTCAAGTACTGGTGTTGTTGGCATTGTGCTTATGGTAGAAACAATTATTTCATAGGAAGATCTTCTATCGTCTTCAATTCTTTAATTATTTTCCCCATCAGATTGTTCTGGTGAGGGTTTCCATATTTATAATTTCCTATTCTTATATCTTCCTTATATTTCTTTGTAATTTATATTTGTTTGTGTGGTTCTACTTCGGTTGTCAGTATTTTGTAGGTGCTGTATGGTTTGGTTTTGTCGTCAGTTATTATCTACTATTTGTTGCATATGCTAGCTCTACTTTTTGATTTCCGTTCTCAATGTTTTCGATTATATTTGTGTTGCTTGTTTTGTATTCGTTGTATTTGTTTTCGTTATGTATTATCACTTTTAAGTGATCTGTTTCAGTAGTTTTGGGTCTTTTTCCGAATATATCTTCTTAAGTCTGACAAGAAATATATATGAAATAGAATGTTTGATACTACATGAACCGCTGGAAGGTAATGAGTGGGCTGTAATAAACATTGAATATTACATAGAATATAAACAGAAGTATAGTGAAATATGGAAGCCATTACAATTACCATAAAGGAAAATATGAAGAAATGAGAGAGATTTTCAGGTTAAATTGGAAAGAATTGCTGCGTGGCCAAAATATGTTATGAATGGGAAGTTTTCAAGCAAACATATAAGAAAGCTATACGATGTTCTGTAACGGAAACTAAACCTGAGACAACAGATCAAAACCTTCGATTAATAGGAAATCTTTACAGACCATAACAAACATAAACGGTGCATGGGCAATAAGTAAAGAAACAATGAATTATACTAGATACACACAGTATTTGAAAACGAGAGATATTCGTATAAAAGTAATTCGTACTGAGAAGAGAAATTATGAAGATCATTTGGTCCAAAGCCTCAAAGTGAATTCTAGAGAATCTTATAAAAAGGCAGAAGGAGTGGGGCTATATAAGTATTATAATCAACAACTTCTACATTTGATGTATGTGTAACATGATTGTGATAGACTGAGAGACAGACAAGTATGTATACAGACATATAGTGAGAGATAGATAGACAGACATGAGATACATTAGATTAGTTGAGATAACTAGATAGACAGTGAGAAACAACGGAAATTGAAGCAGATAAACAGACACAAATTCATATATATATATATAGACAACAAATGTACAGGTAGAATGGCAGACAGAAAGATAGACAGATTAAATTTGAGAAGTCAAATTATGAGAGGCAGATTGACAACAGATGGACAGACAGACAGATAGATAGACAACTGATGGAGAGACAGACAGACAGATAGATAGACAACTGATGGACAAACATACAGACAGACCGATATATAGACAACAGATGGACAGACTAAAAGATAGATAGACAACAGATGGACATACATACAGATAGATAGACAACAGATGGACAGACTAAAAGATAGATATACAACATATGGACAGATAGACGGATAGACAACCGATTGTCAGACAGACAGATATATAGACAACGTATGGACAGACTAAAAGATAGATAGAC
The DNA here is from genome assembly GCA_027124095.1 of Muusoctopus leioderma. Lineage (NCBI taxonomy): Eukaryota > Metazoa > Mollusca > Cephalopoda > Octopoda > Octopodidae > Muusoctopus > Muusoctopus leioderma. The sequence goes on along the minus strand of JAOPJM010031696.1, from coordinate 7,970 downwards.
AACATATAGACAGACTAAAAGATAGATAGACAACAGATGGACATACAGACAGATAGATAGACAACAGATGGACAGACTAAAAGATAGCTAGACAATGGATGGACCAACTAAAAGATAGATACATGACACATAAGAAGACAATAAAATACTCAGTTTATAATTTGGAAAAAAAAGTGGATGGAGAACTAACTAGGACAGATTTTAAAATAATTTCTTTCTATCAATAAGTATTCAGTAAGACTACATTGAAGTGTTAATGTTGAATGAATCTATGAAGAACATTGTTTAATGAAGAAAAGGAAGAACATTTTTCATTTATATCTACAAGAACATATCTCATTAACAATACTTGATGCTGTACAAATGGAAGAGTGGGAGGTCAATAACATTTTAAAACATTTAAATGTTTACAAGGATGTTGGCTCTGACAAAATCCATCCCAGAGATCTTAAAGAAATACTGTTTAACAAATCACTAAGAGAAGGATATCGTCTCTCATTAAACTTGACAATTGCAATTGTGATTTCAATTTATAAGAAAGAGGAGAGGAAACAGATCACTAATTAGGGGTCAATGTCATTAACATCACAAGTAGTCAAGATACTTGAGATTATTGTAGGAGGGAAAGATGATAGATTTGTCGAACTGCTTTTATCGAAAAAGAATAACTACCTGATGGATAGTCAACGTTCATTTGCACCTTATAGTTCATGTCGGAGAAACTTACTTGAAACAGTGTAAGACTGCGCACAGATGCACGGTAACAGTAAAGAATAAGATGCAGTTTATTTAAATTTTAGAAAATACTTTGATAGTTCGTCATCACATAGATTACACTATATAAAAGGTGGATTTCCGTCTGGATTCCAGACGATGTGTGTTCAGTTGCTAAATCATTTGAACTACCAGTTCATTGAATTAGCGTGTAAGTGACTGAGTATTCCACATACACGTGTACCCTTAACGTAATAATCAGGCCAAATCAGCGGGACATAATGTGACAAAGCTTGAGCCATGAATTACAGGTACGATCCACTCGACGGGCTTCTGCACAGTTACCGTCTACCCGATCTCCTTAACAAGGCTTGAGTTGACCCGACGCTATGGTAAATACACTTGCCCAAGATGCCACATAATGGAATCGAATACGAGACCTCATGATTGCAATGCGAACTTCTTCATCATTCAGCCAATTGCACAGAATTGGTATTGAAGGAACTGGCTTGATATATATTGAAGCTTTCCAAACTAATACAAAACAATGTGTGTTAGTTAAAGGGACAAGATCGAATTGGCAAAATGTTAGCAGTTGGGATACTTCAGTAATAAGTATCAGGACCTATACCTTTTGTAATACATATATATATATATATAAATGATTTACCTTTTTCATTACAATGCAAATGTATGATATTTACTGATAACACAAAAATATACAGATGTGTATAAATGCCGGCTGAGGATGTCATCCTACACAGATATCTAAATAGACTGAATGGATGTTATTTATGGTATTGAAAAATGTAAAGATATGATCTGTGGAGCTGTAATACTAATCATTTCTTTATTAGACGTAAGGGCTTACGAAGAGGACAGAAGGACAGAATACAAAATAAAACACAGTGGGGGTTTAATGCGTGCGTGTAAACAGGAATAACAAAAACAAAAGTCAAAAGGGGGAACAACAACCTAGGGTTAATCAGGGGAACCCCACGAACTGTGCATCACAGAATACAAAACAAAACACAGTGGAGGTTTAATGCGTGCGTGTAAACAGGAATAACAAAAACAAAAGTCAAAAGGGGAAACAACAACCTAGGGTTAATCAAGGGAACCCCACGAACTGTGCATCACCCTGCCAACCAAGGACAAGTGCCCTCTCCTGCCCGTCACTCTCCGGCCTACATGCGCATGTTCACTCGGGCCATTCTTGCCACTCTCACACACCGTTCAACGAAATCACTGGAGGATAGCAGCACCCTCCCCACCCTCACCTTCTTTTCCAAGTGAAACTTGAAAAAGTCGATGATGGCTTGAGGGAAGAGGAGAGTGTCTGTCTTCATTCCTTTCAATCTTGTCCACCATACAGAGGACACCTCTTTTACCATAGGCACCAGACAGAGGAAAACTGCTTGCCCTTCCCGGCAAAAGGTAGGTGGCGGGGCGATACACACGATCGACTCGGCCGATAGCCGGATCCGTCCCACACGCGATAAAAGCAGTTCGACAAATCTCCACAAGTCAGCAATATTCGGGCACTGTACGAGTACGTGCAGGACGGTTTCATGGCTCTGCGCGCAATCTCCAACAGGCTCGGTTGACGGCACTTCCGTGTCTGCAGAGTTATTCTCGAACCAGCAATGCCCCCCGCCCACCGGTATCATTTTCCAGGCTAGGCATTTCTACAAATTATGCCCGTGCCCCGGACTGAAGTTTCTGCGGAACAGACCAGCCAGTTGATTCTCATCGACTCCCAGATTTTCCCGAGAACGTCGTCGCCCTTCCCCACCACTAATCGTTTATAGAAGGCCAAACGTGGAAGTTCCGCCAACTGCATTGCCCGACTGGTAGAGACTGTTCGCGCCTGACAACATTCCAGTTGCAAGGTGCCCAGGCTTGGTCTTCGCTTGACTCAGGACTGCAGCTCCGTTAAAGAGATGAGCGGTGGAAGGTGGTGCCAGACAAAAGGCGACAACACCTGCTCACCATCTCGGAATCTCTCTAGATGATGCAGCCTAGCGCATGTCTGCGCAATAGCAGCCACACCATACTCAGTTATCCATCTAGGGGATGTTGACAGCAGACTGATCAGTAGTTTGATCAGTGGAACGCATCCCTTCCATAAGAGGCGGAAGTGTAAACGCACCAATCTGGTCAGACGCGGACTGGGGCAAGGCACGGCGGTCAGGCATTATTATATAACGGAGGTCATGTATGCGTTCACCATCTCTACCCGATCTGTCAGGGATAGCTTCTTCTCAGCCGATTTCTTGGTGAGATTGACCATCGTGCCCGTAATCTCGTCCAAGTTCCTATCCACCTGGAGGTCCGGACCAAACCAGACCCAAGCAACTTAACCGGTACGTCTGCCTAGCGTCCTACAATGCTGTTGGATAGGAAGGACTTACCTCTGCAGGTGCCCACCTGCAAGCCGACCGACTGGCTCCTCTCACCGCATAGTATTCCTTTAGAACGGTGCCAACCATCTCGATTTCCGAGGTGTCCGAGATGATTACGGAAACGTTATCCACATATGCCGACACAGAAGTTCCGCATCCTAGTTCCAGTGGGATACATCTAGTGTCCGCAACACATCTAGTGTCCGCAGTAGTTGCCCAAGAGTCAGTACATACAGAAAAAATGAGAGAGGACAACCTTGACGGTCTGAGTGCGTGGTACTAAACGGTTCCGATAAGTGTCCATTTACTTTGAACACCGAGCAGATGCCGCTGTACATTGCAGCGATCCAGGGTCTGAAAACGCGACCGAAACCGGTTTCCCTAAGGACAGATGCCAAGTAACGATGATCGACCCTATTGAAGGCTTTCGATTGATCGAAATTGATCAGAGTCCCACCGAAGCCAGATTTCTTACTCACCCTCACTATGATGTATGACATAAAGTAGGGGTTTTCGTTTATGGATCTGTTCAGGATTGCGCTTGTCTACGATTCGGTGATCAGGCTGCCGATGACAAGAACCAATCCCTTTGATAACACCTTGGCCAAAATCTTACACTTTGCATTCAGCAGAGTTATAGGCCGGAAATTATCAATGACATTCCCCTTGTTGTCGTCTATTCTCAGCAGCGCTACCACTCTTCTGCTCACAGAGGTGGGAATTCTCCCATTCTGTTGTCAGTTGGAGTGGACGTGTGCCAGAAGTTCGCCGAACAAGTCTGGCATGTGAACGTAAAGCTCGTAGGGCAGACCATCCAGACTAGGTGATTCACCCCCCCACCCCCTCACACAACCACGTATCGCTTTCCGTACCTCATCAGCTGCTATCGGCCTTTTGCAGCACTATATCCTTCACCGAGAGTCACGATAGGCCGTCGAGGCAAGCATTAAAGTTCACCCATCTCTCCGGCCCACCACTAGCACCGAACAGTTGAGCAAAGTGTCGTTGGAAAGCCACACACACCAGCTTGGATTCGAGTAGCACGGGCCCATCCCGGTCCACCAAAGACCGGATTGTGGCTATTTTGCCACGTTGCGCCTCTTCCACCTGCCCCATCGAACAGCTTTCGTTCATTTCTGTTTAAGGGCACTCGCCTTAGCTTTGACACACCCATCCTTCGTGTTTCACCATGAGGGTCGACAACCATTCTCATCACTAGCACTTTCGTTGCGGTGCTTTTCCTAATAAATTCTTCTAAGTTTCTGACTAAAACCCTTTACAAAACTCTATTGATTCTCTTGTAATCGCACTTCTCAGGGTGCACCACTATCGGTTGTTGACTTCGCCCCCATCAACTGCTGCCTAACTAAATCCGTAATCCGGTCTCTGTAGGCTTTGTGCACTGGGAACGACGCGTTTAGCCTCCAGTAACCGGGGCCATATCTATGTTCCCTACCTTGGTCAACCGTGTAGATCACAAACGTGTGATCTGCGTAGCCGACCATTTGAAATTGTGGCCACCCTACGCTATCCATATCTGCTAATCTAAGAGATACTCTATCCAGATACGATCTGAATGCCCCAATGCAGTTGGTCCATGTCCACACTGGCACATTCAGAAATCCAGTCGGTACCTGTCAGAAAGTTGGGACTGTTTGAGCAGTTTTGCGAAGCTTTTATCAACACCCCAACTCCTGTCGGTTAGCGCCACACAACCCCAGCAAGCGTCTAAGATGCCATTCCAGTCTCCGACGTTTCGAAAATGTTTCTAGATGCCCCTGTCGAAGCATAGACGACCACTAGTATGAAGGCATCGCCTTCGCTGTTGCCAACATCCATAATCACCGACTTAAACGTTGGGGTCCAGGAATAGCGGCCATACCTCGAGATCCAAGCCTTTCCGAAACAACACTGCCACTCTGCCTCCCAATCCAGGCTTACTAAACGATGCGTAAAACTCATAGTCGTAAAAGATGGATGCGAGTGCTTGTATCTTCGAGGTTCTGGTCTCGCTGAGGGCTATCACATATATATCTAGTGACCTGAGGTCGTTGTGCAAGTGGCCTGGCTTCCAAAGCGACCTCAGGCCACGTACATTTATGCTACCTATTCTAAGCAAAGCCATGCTGGTTGGAAAATGGAAGTGACCTACCTTGCTTCTGTGATTGGGCTTTCCGGATAATTGTGGGTGTGTACTAGAGCAACCCTTCTACAGCCTTATTTTTTAACTGTACCCCGGATTCCCCCACATCTGTGCGGAATTTCATTTTGAAATGATTATAAAAATCTTGCGAAGTTTCTATATAGAGTATGTAGGACGGTCCGTTGTGAGACACTCTTGTAAAGCTCTCATTTGTTTGATCGTTTAAGTAGTTGATTATTTGACTATTGTTTTTGTTAATTGCTGTGAAGTTTATAAGGTGTTTTCGAAGGTATGGTGTTGGTGATGTTGTTGTGGGCGTTGCTGTTGCGTTTGTGTGTGTTGTGGTGTTGGAAGTGTCGGTGGTAATGGTGGTGGTTGTGTTGGTTGTGTGGGGGTTTGGCTAGTTGATGTAGATCTTGACTCCCTGCCTTCTGTATTGGTTGGTGCTTCTTTTTGTTTTTTTCGTTTCCTTCTAACGAGGGTTTTTTGTGGGTGGTATTTTCCGAGAGGTCAAACGTGAGGAGGGGTATGTCTTGGGGTGTTTTGGTGCTTTGTTCTGATGCTGTTGCCATTGCTTTTTGTGGCTTCTGTGGGATAGTTGTTGTTGTTATTGCTGTTGTTGGTGCTGTCGCTGCTGTTACTGCTATTGGTTTATGTTGTTGTTGTTGTGGCAGCTGCTGTTGATGTCACTCTTGTTGTTGTTCTTGTTGCTGCTGTGCTTTTGTTGCTGCAAAATGCTGTTGTTGTTGCTGCTTCATTGTTGCTGCTGCTTCTGTTGTTGTAGTTGGTAGTCGTCGTCTTGGTTCTGTTGCTGTTGTTGTCGCTGCTGTTGGTGTTGTTGTTGTTGTTGCTATAGCTATTGTGTTGGCTGTATTGCGGGTCTTTGTTATGCCGCCCCTTCTCTTTGTGGGCAGAGGGCTTTTACATGATTCCTACTACCACATTTGTGGCAACTTGGCCGTCTGCTCTCTATCACGATTTGCAACTGCGTTCCATTTGGCAGGTCAATTAGGTCGGGAATAATATCCAGGGTTTCTGGATTTACTTGGATCAGGAACAACCTTACTCCTGACCAATTTTACTTTTGGTGTGTTTTTTTTGTTTTTTTTCATCTAACAGCGTGTACGCACCCTCCAGAACCACGCATTTGATTACCCACCAGATGTCTAAATTAGGTAGGGCTTCCGGCATCCTTACCCCCACCACACGCCTCTCGAGGTATTTGGTAACGGCAACAGGTCTTTGCTCTTACACGAGAGGAACGAGTGCTTTTGAGCCAGTGCTTTTGAGCCAGTGCTTCAGTGAGGAAGGTCACTTCCACACTGCCATACTGCCTGGCCCGGTTGATAAAATATGTATCATCCCAAATTGTTTTTAAACAATGCCCACTTGTATATGTGTCGCGTTTTCCCTTCATCGGCTTTTAACCGACACACACCTGTATTCCACAGTGTTTCTGTCCGTATCATCATTTAAAACCCGAGGAGGAACCGCCTGTAGAACTCTCCAGGTCCCTCTCTGAATTAATGTATCGGCCTCTATGAATATTTCCATTTTTGTCCTCCATGGGTGCCTGTTCCAGCATGCTTGCGATTTTGTGAAAGCGCCAGCTGTGTTGTGCATGTTTTGAGTGAAGTTGTTTTTGTTGTTGGTGGTGATGGTGATGCGATTGTCGTGGTGGTGGTGGTGGTGATGGTGCTGGTGATGCGGTTGTGGTGGGGTTTTCAGAAGCCATGGTGAATATGCTAGTGACTGTATGTGCGGTGACCAAACGAGTGGAAGATATACCATTGTTTTTGTTGTTGTTGTTGTTGTTGTTGGTGGTGGTGGTGGTGGTTGGTAGGGTGATGTTGTTATTGCTTTTGTCGCTGTTGCTGTTGTTACTGTTGTTGTTGTTGTTTCTCGAGAGAGAAAGACTTGCAAGCTAGGGTAAGTCTCCATAAATAGGACGGTAGATCCATCATAAATATTATTGCTGCCGTTGCTGTTGTTGTTATTGCTTTTGTTGTTGTTGCTGCTGCTACAGCAGTTGATGCTGTTGTTGCTGTTGTTGCTGTTACTGTTGTTGTTACTGCTGTTTTTGCTGTTTTTGCTGTTTATGTTGTTGCTTCTGTTGCTGTTGTTGCTGTTGTTGTCGTTGTTAATATTGTTTCATTTGCGATATTGCTGTTGTTCTTGTTGCTGTTGCCGGTGCTACTGGTCATCGCGGTAGTGGTGGTGGTCGTGATGGTACATTCAGTAGTGACAACGCCAGGCATAATACTGCTGCTGATCGTGTTGTTGTTGTTTTTGGTGTTGCTGTCGTTGTTGTGAGGCTACTGCTACCGCTATCTGTAGTGGTAGTGACGAGGATGGTCTCACTGCTGACTGCTACAGGTGAGGAATTCGGGCAAATGTGTAGAGCTGGAGTGGCAGGAGTGATTTTGAAATTTAAATCCCCTCTTACGTCACACATCAGTTGGCCGGGTCATTTTTAAAAAAATTTCTTTGTACACAAAATCGAATAATTTAAAAAAAACAGCCCCTAATGGCGTATTTAGTAACAAAATGGAACTAAACACAACACTAAATGAGTAAAAAGCAACAATTAATTGAAAAGTTACACAGCCGAAGCGACAACACGTCGGACGAGGTCAGCAGTCAATATAATAATAATAATAATAATAATAATAATAATAATAATAATAATAATAATAATAATAATAATA
>JAOPJM010031604.1:0-15313 GCA_027124095.1 Muusoctopus leioderma | reverse complement strand
ACGTGAAACTCAGAGTTACGAATTTGTGAAGCTTTCAGCTTCGAATAAAATTTATGCATCACTCTACTACTGTATTGGGTACTCTTTTCACCTCTCTGTACTGCACTGTAGTGCTTTCACAACTATATATTTATATATTTATATATATATATATATAAACTTGCAGAAAACAGCCCGAAGGATGATTTTCTGCTAGTGTGGCTAATGTTTGTTGTTGTTGTTCATTAGCGCCTGGTCAGATCTATGATCAAAGGCCTTCCAGCCTTGACGACCCCGTCTTTTTGTACATCTAATACTGCATTATCCAATCAACGTCTTCTTCCGTGTTTACGATGGTAAGTGTATGTGTGTGTAATTTGAGCAAGAATTGGTCGCTATTTCTAGCAGATCAAGTTACCATGTAGAGGCTCTTGTGTTAATGCAGGGTGTGCTTATAATGCCTCCGTCCGATATGAGAGACCATCTATTTGCAACTGGAAAGTTCTCTAAGACGCAGTTCTGAGCAAGTTTTTTTTATTTTTATGGAAGACCACGAGCAAGTTTGTTTTTTTATGGAAGACCAGCAGCTGCACGTGTATGCATGTCTCCCCTCTCTACACCATCAATAATACCCATGCATGCAAGTCTTCCCCTGTTCACGCCACCAGTATTGCCCATGGATGCAGGTCACTACTCTCCACGCCACCGATGTTGACCGATGGGAAAGGCAATGACCGATACAGCTAGGGCTCCAATGTCGTCGTAGACCTTGCCGTCAGAACACAAAGAGCCGGTACAGTCCGACGCTCTAGCGACTCCAGCAATCAGCCATCACTCTGGACTAGTACTTTATTTATCGACCCGAAAGGATGAAAAGATAAAATTGACCTCGTTGCGATTTGAACTCAGAACACATAGGTCTGGAACAAATACTTCAAGGCATTTGGCATTTATATCCGACGCTCAAGCAAATCTTCTTATTCGCCGCCTGGTTGTGATTAGCAGTTATATTAACTAGACGAATTGGCAGAGTCGTTAGCGTGTCGGACAGAATACCTTACGGTGTTCGTTCAGGCTTACTGCGCTCTGAGTTCAAATCCTGCCGACGTCAACTTTGCCTTCCATCCTTCCGGGGTCGATAAAATAAAATACCAGTCAAGTACTGGGGTTGTTGGCCTTGTGCCTATATTTGAAACAATTATTATTATTATTATTGGTCGTCGAAGTAGCTGAACGTTTGTTTTTGGTGCTCCGAAGATTAGCTTGTGACAAGTGTTAAAAAAAGGTTTCTTTGAAAGTTGTCTTTGGATTACCTTACGAAGAAGGGATTTGTTAACTGTGTGGGGTATGTCACATTTTGTGACAGCCCCAAAAGGTTCGTCCTTTGACGTTATTATTAGTTTTTGCATCTTGTGTTTGCCTTTTTTTTAAATGGCTTCAAATGCTAAGGCCGGCAGATACGCCCCCCAAAATATTCATGTCGAGACCGTTGAGACTTGCTAACAAAAAGAAGAAAAAAATATTGCTTTACACACAGACACTGAACACAATAATAATAACAAAAAATAATTTTGCACACATGATGAACATTGAAAGTAACAACATGACAAATTGCACAGACACGAATACTACACACAAACAAAACAGCTTTGCTGATGTTACAGCGAGCCGAGAATACCTAAATTAGTCTGGAACCCTGGAACAAAGAAAGCGGTGGCAAGTTTTTATAAAAAGACTCTCCGTGAGCATACCCAAGGAATCTGTTCAAGAGCAAGCAAAACAAATGCTCACCTACATACGCCTCGGGAGAGGCAGCGGGGAGTTCAGCTTGCCGCCGAAGCAGCAACTGCAGGATGCCTTGCGGGAGACATGGAATAACATCACGATTTACCGGGGGAGGTCGTACTGGACAATTAACGTACACTTCAGGACCGAAGCAGAAGCGGATAAACAAGTACAAATTGTGCTGCACACACCTGCCCACAAACTCGTCCCTCAATACATGGGAAAAAGAAATACCAAAGTCTCAGTCAGAGGCATTGATGGAAATCTCTCCCCCTGGCTGGTTCACGGCTTTGTGAAGAAATATGGGCAGGTGGTGAGTGCAGAAATAGTAAGAAACGATATGTGGTCGGGAGGGTCTCTATGGACTTTCAAGTTCTTATGACCCTTAAAGACCACGGAGCCATTTCGGAGCTCAGCCCTGTCATGGGTGCGGAAACCAAGCCGTGGAGAGTGAAGAACCCGTTTCAGCCCCAGTCCGCAGATGGCGGAGGAGTTTGTCTCACCCCCGGTCCCAGCGCTCCGCACTGCAGCGGAGGCGGCGAGTGACGCCACTCCATCTTCATGCGATGAGTCGACCAGGGAGTAGAACAGTGGAAAGGGAAAGAAAAGAAGGAAAAGCTCCCAAAAGAGAAATGAACCTCAAGAGAAATCCCCCAAAACATGTGAGGAGGTGTGACTTCCTCAAACAAACAATTGTAGCGACAGCGAGAATGATGGTCGGCAGAACGGTAGCATGGAGCCTTTGTGTGAGGAGGCGCACCCCACTCAAAAGAACAAACGGTGTTTACCAGAAAGAGGAATACGAAGAAAAGGAAGAAGAAGCAGAAGCAGAACTAGAAGAAGAATACTTCTTTTTTACTGTTCTTCGAAAGACAAACGGACAACTAATGAATGACGTAGTAGAATTGTCGTGCGAAGGTTTCAGCAGCAACATAACGCTGGATAAGGAAAAAATGACATCGAAGTACAAAAAGCCTTCCAATGACAGAATCTTGATAAAATGTACATGTCCTTATTACCATATGATAAAGGAGGCACATTCCCAGGACGAGGGTTGTTTTCTCCCAAAGCCCACACAAAAAATGTTAAGAGGCGCATGAACAATACAGACAATGGCAGGTGGGCAGAGAAGTGGGGTGCTCTGACCCAACATAGCCAGTGGGCTCTCGCTCTTGTCAGTGACGAGGGCCTTAAATGTTTTCTATGTCTAATTCATTTCTTGTTTTTGTTATCATATTTATTATTATTATTATCAATTATATCCTGTTTTAATTATTGTGTGTGTTTTTCTGTAATATTTTAATTATTTGTATCATCAACATTTTTAACGTGTCCCCATTGATTGTATAACGTCTTTCTCCCTTCCCCGTCTTTTTCTTATAATTCTTTACCCCACCCCACATGTCTTTGTGATACCCCATGTCTTCCGTATATTGTATTTTATGACTGCTTGAATTGTGGGGTTACTTTTTTGTGTGGTCTTGAATAAATGCTTTGAATCGTGGGGTTACTATTGTGTGTGGTCTTGAATAAATGCTTAGAATCGTGCACTATTTAATATGGTTTTTATTTATTTCTGACATTTACACAAGACTCTCTCGGTGAGACCTTAGTATTTTTAAAGGCTGTGGCCCAGCATGGCCGCAGTCCAATGACTGAAACAAGTAAAATAATAAAATACTATAATTTCTGTGATGTGGGGTGGGGTTGACAGTAAATGAATTTGACTCTACTATATTACTGGTATTTAATTTTATCGAACCTCGGAATAAATCAACATTTGATGCTATGGTAGGACGACTATAACTATTTATTTATTTATTTATTTATTTACTTACTTATTATTTTTCCTAGTAGAGCGAACGAAGTTAAGTCTCTTGTGGGTGCTGCGTTTTGTTCCGAAAAATAAAAAAACGCGAAAGGATTTATAGGAAATATGGATTTCTAATATAGGCACAAGGAAGGCCTGAATTTGGAGGAATGTATAGTCGATTGAATTGATCCCATTACTTGACTGGTACTTATCTTTTATCTACCCCAGAATAATGATGAAAGTGAAGGTCGATCTCTGCAGGATTTGAACTCAGAAAGTAAAGAGACGAAACTAAATATCACCAAGCATTTTATCCGTTACACTACTGTTTCTAAAATCTACCGCCCTAATTTATAGGTAATATTGGGAAATGAAATACGTCGCGGTACTTAGGCATAAAATACCAACAACTTCAAGCATATAATATTACGCTTCTAGGCAAATGTAGTAACAGAAACAAGTCCTTCCTGCGGGTGGCATTGTATATTGTATTAATAATAATGTCATGCTGCACAGGAAAGATAATACGTTGATTATACGGGAAGCTGCTTATTACATGAGTAACGTCTTCCATAGATATATAACATCATCGACATTTTTCGTCGCAATTTAGAGGTTTCAGAGTGTCACTACATCTTTTGTTCAACAGTTATTGTGTAGCTAACTCCTGTTCTTGGATTGTGAAGCTTAACTTTTGAAATACGATTTCATGTTCACGGACTCAAGTTCAAGAGAGGCTACACTCACTGTCAATGTTAGCACCGTCCTCTAGTTTATCTGTTGGTATGCAGTATGTTTTTCCTCCAAGTCTACGTTAATGTAGATCCGTCCAGCAGTTCTGCAGGTGGCATGAGACATTTTCAGGAATTCAGTGCTTTTTGCGTACTTCACTTCCGACTCGAAAGATATCGAGACCTCATTTTTGAGCACTTTACTGATTTATTTGTTTTTTAATGCTATTATTTAGCAGGTGATGTGTGAGTGGTACTATGCGACACTGAAGGCTGCATGGACTGATATTAGCCCCTTTTCCACATCTTTTCTTGTGAGATACAGCCTCTCAATATCACTATTTCTTTGGAAGCTTCTAGAAGATGTTAGGATCTTTCGGATTTAATTAGGCGGCGAATTGGCTATGGTGGCGAATTGGCTATGGCGGCGAATTGGCAGAGTCGTTAGAGTGGCGGATAGAATGATTTGCAGTATTCGTTCCGGCTCACTGCGCTCTGAGTTCAAACTCCGCCGAAGTCAACTTGGCCTTTCATCCCTTCGGGGTAGATAAATAAAGTACCAGTCAAGGGCGGTGGACTGGTGGAATCATTAGAGCATCAAACGGAATGCCTTACGATATTTGTTCCGGCTCTTTGCATTCTGAGATCAAATCCCGCCGTGGTAGATTTAACCCATCACCCGGTTTAACACTACAACCAGGCACCTTAGGTGCTTTTAGTGGAGTCCACTCTGTTGCAAGCATTCGGACCAGGTCTACAGTTTGAGGATACATTCCTCCCCCTCCCTCTCACCAGTCTCGGAGGCCCTGAAAAGGGGTGGTAGGCACTACTTAACCTCCTGACTAACTGATAGAAGCTTCCAAAGAATTTCTCAGTGGAGCAGATTTTCTTAATAGATCAGCCAAATGTACCAAATTTGGTACCAGTACTGGTACTGTATATGTATTATGAATAATTATCTTGTTGAAAGCGGAAGGCTCCGACTGCCATATTTTCTTTAAAGGCTTGTCTTATACTCTTTGGTTTCTCTCTATTCACATTTTCCTTTCCATGATATCTAGGTATTTATAACACTCATTGTGTGGATTAGGAGATAGACAGGTCATTTGCATGAATGATTTTAATTTGGAAAACAGTTTTTCCACGTTCACATATGAAATATGAACATTTATTTTGGAAAAATCCTATCTCTATATAAGCAGAAAATATTATGAAATATATCTGTATATCAGCATTGTAGATATTTCTTAAGATCGCCATGAAATAAATTATGGACTTCATTGATATTTCTTGCGTTCTGACACTTTTAGACCCTAGCATACAACTACTTTGTTTTTGTAGGAGAAATGGCAGTGTATTTAGTCCCAAAATATATAGAAGCACAGACAGACTCGTCACATTGGAATATTTCTTTCAATGGAATAGAAACAATCATAATTATTTCAGATGCAAAGGTGCGGATGGTTGACCACATCTTTATAAGCCTTTCAATGGAAGCAAATGGGGCTGCAGGGGTAGTTTTATCAGATGCAGTGATTCCAGAACCATGAGACAGGAATAGGCTTTCTGTAATCGAGCCATACTGTCACACAGTTTTATTACGTCATACAGCACAGATTTATAAATCAGAAGTTGTTCATCATATCTCCACACTTCCTTCTTCCTACTTTGCCTTGTTATCAGCTACTGCCTTGTTGAACTTGCAGTGACTTTGAGGAATTTATTTAGGCAGCTTGTGTAAAGCTAATACATAATGTGTAAGCAAGCAATAGCCCTGTAGTTTTCTGCTAAGTGGGTGTATTCGTTCTTGACTACAGGATGTGTATGTACTATGGCAAGCAAGTTTGGTATATCAATTTCGCTTTCCATAGTAGTTTTAAATATAGAGGTGAATGGCCTTTTGTAGAACCTCAAAATCATGTACCACTATCAAAATCTGTATCAAGTTTCTGTCAAGTCTCTTCCTGGTGTCTTTCCATGATGCAACTTTTTCACAGCTTCAGTATAGGTTTTGGAGCATATGGTATGTTTTACTGTTGATGTTGGTTTGTTTTTTCTTGATTGTATTCAGCCATAATACATTAATGTTGAAATCCATCTATTAATTTCAAGCCTTATACCTAAATGATTTAAAATATACTTGAGAAAGGCTCTTTTTACTTGGATGCTATTTACTTTCATTGGCCGATGTACATCTTTTGGGTTTGAAACGAACTTGTAGGCAGCAATCGTTCAAGGATAATGGAGTTTCTCAACCAAAGTCTTGAGTTCATATTTAGAAGTTATTAATTTCCTCTCAAGAGTTTGATGTGTAGAATCTCCATGCATTTATGTCAGTTTCTTTCATAAGATGTAGTTGTTGTATAGTGAATTTATTGTTCACCGTGCACATTATAATGGTATCTAAATTTTTGATTCTGTAGCGCAGGTTGTTGACATTTTCTTCTAGTTTTGTTATCGAACTGAGTGGCTTACTTCCGTTAATTCCATTACCACGTCTACGGCAAGTATCTTCTAGGCGTTGTTTTAGAGTGATAGTAGCTGTATACAGACAACTATTGATTGTCCAATACATGTCATCACATGTTTTCATTTAGTCTCTAGGGATATTATGGATTATATTTAATAGTATTTGATCCCCTCTCACACTGACTTCGAAACGGGTATGATGTTTCACGATATGTTAAAGAATTTGAAAAATTGTTTCAATAAAATGGCGTTTTTTAAATGATGTAAGTTGTATATAGTCTACAGTCACATCTGTCAGATCCCTTGTATAGAAAGATATGTGTGGTGTATTGTATTGAATGGTGGTGGTAGTTATGGTGTTAATGGCTATTGCGAGTTTTAGTGCTGATATTATCCCGAGAATGTGTCTCCTCCTCTCTCTGCCATTTCTACGGCAACTACAGTGGCTTCTACCCCCTCGGAGCTGGCTGGGCTTGTGCCACCCCACTCCGAAACTGACTCGTCTCTCCTCCTGTCGTCGTCACCCATATTGTGTCCACCGCTCCAGGTCCCGCACTAACCACTACGTCCAGTCCTTACCCTCCTCCAGTCTGTCGACCGACCGCCTGGAGTTCGCTCTCTCTGCCCAGGGTCTTTCCTGCAGTCGTCGACTTGCAACAGTTCATGAGGAACATTGACCACGTCGATCTCATTGTTGGTCTCGGAGGGACTGTAAAGGCAATGGATACAGCCCCACCATGCAGACCAAACTACGCCCCCCCCCCACCACCACCCCCAAAAAGGAAAAGAAAAGTGTGAAAAGGTACGTGCTGAATCTTTTTTACAACAGTCATATATCTTCATCATCATCATCAACATCATCATCATCATCATCATCATCATCATCATCATCATCATCATCATCATCATCATCATCATCATCATCATCATCATTTATGCTTCGATATAACTTTCTTTGATGTTTTAGCGCCTCATGTTTCCCTTGATTATTATGTGATTTCTTATATTTCACTTATATATGATCATAATTTATTGATCTTCATTATATTTATCTACTAAGATTGAATGATTTGTTGTTTTTTTGTTTTTTTCATCTTTCAGTCTTTTTCCTAATCTTTCATCTCACACACCTGACCCTTACACCTTACTTATTTTCTCTGTAACCTTTATTACTATACTTTAAATTCACTTATTGATCATTTTTATAATTGGTGTTTATTTATGTTTTGATATTTTGTTTAGCAGTTTTTCTTTATTTCATTGTTTTTTTTAATGATAAGTCAAGTCACGAGATAATTTATAACAGTTATAAGAAGGAAGGGTTATATTTTATCCCGTGGTACACTCTTTAAGTGTTATATTAGACCCCTTGTTACACCCTTTAACTGTTGTATTTGATCCCTTCATGCACCCTTTAACCTTGATGCCTTCATACACCCTTTAACTGTTGCATTTAATCCCTTGATACATCCTTTAACTGTTACATTTCATCCCTTGATACATCCATTACTTGTTTTATTTGATCCCATGATACACATTTTAACTGTTTTATTTGATCCCTTGATATACCTTTTAACTGTAGTATTAGACCATTGATACACCCTTTAACTGCTGTATTTGATCCTTTGATGAACTCTTTAACTGATGTATTTGTTCCCTTCATACACCCTATAACTGTTATATTTGATACCTTGATCCATCCATTACTGTTATATATGATCCCTTCATACACCATTGAATTGTTGTAGTTTACGCCTTGATACACCCTTCAACTGTTGTATTTGATCCCTTCATACACCCTTTAACTGTTACATATCATCCCTTGATACACCCTTTACTTGTTTTATTTGATCCCATGATACACCTTTTAACTGTTTTATTTGATCCCATGATACTCCTTTTAACTGTTTTATTTGATCCGTTCATACACCTTTTAACTCTTTTATTTGATCCCTTGATACACCCTTTAACTGTTGTATTTGACCCCTTGATACCCCCTTTAACTGTTGTATTTGACCCCTTGATACACCCTTTAACTGTTGTATTTGACCCCTTGATACACCCTTTAACTGCTTTATTTGACCCCTTGATACACCCTTTAACTGTTGTATTTGATCCCTTGATACAAACTTTAACTGTTGTATTTGATCCCTTGATACAAACTTTAACTGTTGTATTTCATCCCTTGATACACCCTTTAATTGCTGTATTTGATTCTTTGATACATTCTTTAACTGTTAAATTTGATACCTTGATCCATCCATTACTGTTATATTTGATCACTTGATACACCCTTCAATTGCTGTATTCGAACCATGATACACCCATTAACTGTTGTATTTCGTCCCCTGATCCACCCTCTATCTGTTATATATTTATCCCTTGATCCATCCTTTAACTGTTAACTGTTGCATTTGATCCCTTGATACACCCTTGAACAGTTTTATGTGTTCCTCTTATACACCCTTTAATTTATTCCATGATACACTCTATAACTGTTGCATTTGATCGCTTGATACAGCCTTTAACTGTTATATCTGACCATTTGATCCACCCTTTAACTGTTATATTCGATCCCTTGATACACCCTTTATCTGTTATATTTGATCATACTACTGCTTAGTTTCAACACTCAAGTTTTATTTTTTCTTATATCTTTATATTTCTAATCAATATCATCTTTCCAATTTTTCTTCTCACCCATTGTCTTCATTTTCCTTTCTTCAATAATCAATGGTTGTTGATCATTCCTCGATTTCTTTAGCATCAATTTCTCTCTTTGTGTTTCCACATTTGGACATCGTATCTATATATTTTAAATATCTAAAAAAAATTCCCCTCAAAACCCTCCAACGATAACACAAACATAAAACCTGAACATTCAACTGTAAATCGTCACATTTGAAGGTTCAAGTTCGAACATTAATTGGTCATAAACCTGTTAGTTAAGTGATTTATATTTCCAGTAATGGAACATACTGCATGCCTTTCACGATGCAGAAAGTCGTTATATGTTATAGGAGGTACAATTTAGCTATCATGACAGTTATGACTTTCCTACAATCATTAATTGGTGAACGGATAAATAGAAATGGCTTTAATTCTGATTCGAAATCTGAACACTGACATATGGAACAAACTGGAAACTTCCGAGACAGTGTTTCCTTGCTTCATCCAATATGGTCACTCTCCACATCCAACACTGCATAGTCTCCATTACTGAAGTAATGGAACTGGCAGTATAGTTAACTGATATACGGAAGGAAGAATAATGTGAGTAACACCAAGGTCGTTTATGAGGCGTTAATGGACATTTATGAAATAAATGAGAGCGAGAGAGAGGGGGAGTGGAAAAGAGAGAGGGGGAGTGGAAAAGAGAGAAAGGAAAGGGGAGAGAAAGTGAAAAATATAGGGAGAAAAGAGAACGGAGTTGAAGAAAGAAAGAAATAGAGAATAAAAATATGAATGAATTTTGGAATGAGGGGATGAATGAAGGACCCTATACCACCTCTTTTCTGTTGGTATTTCATACTGTTGGCATAACTTGTAGTGTATGTAATTCCCACATCTACCATGCTTGTAGATATGTACTTTGTTCGCTAAGACTGGGTAACAAGAGACATTGTGAATAATTTCTTGTTTCTTCCTCATTTCCATATATTCCACAGTTACTGTATTCTACTGTATTCTGATATTTTTCACGAATATAGAGTACGTATTTCTGACAAAGATATTTTCTATTGTTTGCGTATTGAATATAACATATTACGTTGTATTTTCCATGTCCTTCAACTTCCTACAATAACATATCTTTCTGAGTGCAGAGGTACAAGTTTAATTGAAGTATCGCAAATTTATAGACAATTTATTGATGCAGTCGGCCTCTTCCTCCATTCACTCTTGGAAATAATTAATACTGTCTGTACGAGCTGTTGTGTTGCGTTGTCGAAGTTGCATTTCTTGTAAAATTGTAAAATCGTTTTAGAAAGCCATTACAATGCAAGTTGGAGATACAGGTGTGGAAAACAAGTAAATTAAAACAAAACAACACTTTTACCAAGATGAAGTGGAAAAAGATGGTGACGAGCTAGCCTCTTATGCACAGATGTGTTGGGGTTTGAGTGGGTTAGTGACACGCGCAGATTGGTATTATCACAATAGCCAATCAGCTACGTGTAGTTCCCGTATGTTATAAATAGATGAATATAGTTTCTTTAATACTTAGATTTTCAATATTTCTTTCCATAGCTTTCATGTTAACCTTGATATCTTGAGTGTGGGATGTATTCACATGTTTCTTAACAGATTATGCAATTGTGTAGAGATGTCCTTTAATGCGGAGGTGTAGTTTGGGGACAGTGCTTCCGATCTATGACCCGCCACATTTTTTTAAGGTAATGTGGTACATCATATAAGACCTCGAACATGCATCCACACTGTTTATGTGGCATTTAGCCAATGTGCACATTTCGTTGATGTATGTGTTACGCTTTTTAGAAAGGAATTTTCTCGAGGAATCTCTGTAGTGCACTAGTTGTATATCCAGCCCCTTGCTACCGATCACCTGAGGGATAGGGGCAGTGGTTTTCTCATTGAAATTAGTTACCTTTAAGAAGTACATTCTATGTCTGGAGGTGTAAGCTTGTTTTGGGTTGTCTATTGGTATGCTGGCGCTTGGTGAATGATTCCGGGTAGCCATTCTCCATCAGAACCTTATGAAAATGTTTGGTATTGGTGTTCTTATACTCCATCTCGCTGCATTAGCTATATATCTAGGAATCCCATTCTGTACGAAGGCGGTCTTGATTATGGTGGGTAGGACTGATTTTTAGTGCAGAAATAGGCCCCTTTAAGTCGTTTTCTTGTAGAACTTGGTGTTGACGGATCCCTCCTCTGTGATTGTGAGATGGAAATCGAGCAGAGAAAGGTATCCTGTGTCGTGGGGGAGATCCACCTTAAAGTCTACGTGGCCGTTATTGTCGATGAACCTTTGGTGAATTGTGTCGGCTTCCATATGAGAAGTAGTCAGTATGAGGATGTCGTCTACATACCTGGAGAACAAGATGTAGGAGTAGCAGGTGTTAAGTGCATTGTACTCTAGGGAGTCCATGTATGTGATAGCTAGTAGCCCCGAGAGATTTGACCCCATCGGCAGTCCGGAAATCTGTTTATAAATGTAGCCACCAAACCGAAAGAATGTATTGCCCACTATGATAGCCAGTAGTTCATGGATATCTGAAGAAGAGAGGCCGAAACAATTGATGCCGTTAGAAGACATGAAGCGTTCGGTTATTAGATTGGCGGCTAGGAGGGCAGGGACCTAGGTGTAATAGGATATCTATTCTGTTTACATGTGGTGACAGGACTGAGGTCTACCAAGTCTTTTAATGACTTCACTGGAACTGTTGATATGTTCGAGGAAGTTGTGGAGTAACGGTTTGAGAATCTTGTATAGGTGCCATGACATTTTGTAAAATGGTCTGTCTATTTCGGAGACAATAGTTTTAAGTTGTGGTTTGGGTCCGGTTTTAAGTGTCTTAATGAGGCGATAGAAGGTGGGGTGTTTACTATTTCTAGTTGTGAAATTACACTTAATTTTATTCAGGTGTTTTCTATTGCCACACATATTCGTCCAACTAATGTTTATGGTGACCTCAACCAGGACAGAAGTGATGTTATTTTGTTTGACATACAATGTAGTGTTGTCTAGATGTTAGAAAGCTAGTTGGTTGTATATGTTTTTGTCAATGATGCAGAATTATCCCTCATTGTCTGAGAGCAGGTGAATAGGGTTGCATGTGTTTGTTTCTACTTGTTTGATATATTTCAAATTCAACGTTATCGTAGAACAACTGTATCTTACTGCCGGGAATATTCGGCTTTTTATTACATCCTTCTTATGTTTTCTGTTACGTGTGTTTCTCTTCAGGATCCTTCTAGTTCATTGGAAATATTCTTTTCAGATTGCATCTTTTATTTCATTACCTTCATAGATTCCCAGATATTTCTGTACAATTTCTGTCACAATCTTTCTTTTCTTGGATGAATTCATTGTCCACTGTTTGCTGACTCAGTCAGCTTTTCTCGATTGGAAGGTTCCTGCAACTTATGTCAACCCTAACATAAGATTGGAGCAATAAATATTTTACGTTTTGTCTTGCTGTATTCTTCTTAACTAATTTTCTTTCCATATGATTTTCTCCTGCATACTTTCAATTCTCTATGTAGACGTTTTATTGAATATAATTGTTGATAAAAATTATTTAATAATTGTTTCTAACATAGCCACAAGGACAACAACCTCAGTATTTGACTGGTACTTTATTTTATCGACCCCGGTCACATGGAACGTAGGAATCAATGTAAACACGTAGAAAACAGTACGAAGGCATTTATAAATACGCTGTTCTGGTCCCTTGGTATTTCATGAATATTTGTTTATTAGTGTCTGGCGTTGCCCACACCTTTAGCTTCTGTATGGTTGTATTTTGTCTGTCTGGTTAAGTCTCATTATTGAATTATTCCCATGTTATTTTATTTTTTTTATAGATCTTCAGAATGTTATTGCCATCAAGCATTGCCCAACTTTAGGTCGAGAAATGTTTTATTAATATAATTTATTACGTCTAGTCTCTGTAGAAATGTTCAAAATTTTACATCCAGAATTGTCGATATTTCTCACATGGCTAGGAAAGTCAAACCGGTTGATAACGATGTGTGATCTTGGAGTAAACAAACAGTACATACTAATAAAGCTGTGCCCTCGGTGACTGAAACCAATATCAATCACTATGTTTGAAAGATTAATTTTGAGCAAATAAATTGCTAAATTACTTACTGTTTATCTCAGTAGAATATGACTTCGAGGTAACACGCGTATTTTTTTAACCCTTCGTATATTGTATTATATTTTTGACATCATTTCCATTATAGAGAAAATTGTTTGCGTTTCATATAATATTCAATCCGTTTTGGCTCTTTTGTTACTATTTATTGTCTGGTGTTATACAACCACGTTGTTCTTGTTAATTTCGATTGTATGAACTCAATGGTTCACAATTGATACCATATCACGTCAATGTTTTCGTCTCTATTTTCCTAACATTATTTTCGAATTAGCAGAGTCGATAGCATGACGGACAGAATACCTTATGTTATTTGTTCTGGCTCACTCCGCTCTGAGTTCAAATCCCGCCGAGTTCAACTTTGCTTTTCATCCTTCCCGGGTCGATACAATAAAGTACAAGACAAATACTGGGGTGGTTGGCCTTGTGCCTATGATAGAAACAATTAGTATATCTATTATTCATAGTTTGATAAATGCACCGAGATTTTCTCTTCTTACATCAAGCAGAATTAGGTACATCTTGGAAAACATGCATAATAAATCTTCATAGTTAAGAAATGTTGCCCGAGAATGCTGTAACCTTATTTACAGACCTTACTATTAATATTTTCTGGAACCTGCCTATGCCTAACCGTATAAGTAATGTCAATGTAATTACCGATGCGGTTGTGTAACATTCCAGTTGTATAAATTACAAGATTATTAATGCATGAACTAAGTCAGTGTAATCGCTTAGAATATTCAGCTTACTTCAGTACAACACTATTGTTATTTTGTATTGGCATGTCCATTATTAGTACACTATTGTCAGTGTTGCCATTATGTGAGGTGTATTATGTGCTAATTGATGGCCTTTCTGTGAAGTTTCAAAATACTTTTGCATGGTGCACTTTTCTTCCGTTTGTACATATACGTGTACACACATACATACACACATACACACATACATATATATATATATATACATATATATAAAATTGAAACTGAATAGCTCAAAATGTCATTACTCCGAGTTTCGCGTACCCAGTCAATCAGATAACAAAATGAGCTCACCGAATATTAAACCATTAGATATTATCAATGGCTGCATTATACTACGTCATGCTGGGTAAACACGGTAAGGTATTATAAAAAGTCATATAGGCGGTGTTTTCTCGAAAAACGAAAAACGAAACCTAAACTGGAAACGAAAGGAACAAAATGGAAGAACGGAAATCGATCGCATCGAAAGATCGCTGGGTTGAAGAGTTCTCTTCGCTGTTGTTCACTTGTATTTGCTATTATTTAAATAGATTGTTTGTCTTCAGGACAATTGCAAAAACCACGTTATGGTGATATTGAGTCCTCCATTCTGTGTTATTTCTAAACCGACGAAAAACGAAATACATAGAATGTAGGCCTCAACATCACCATATCGTGGTTTTTGCAATTGTCCTGAACACAAAGTCTATTTAAATAATAGGAAATACAAGTGAATAACAAAGAGAACTCTTTAACCCAGCGATCTTTCGATACGATCGATTTCCGTTCGTCCATTTTGTTATCTGATTGAGCGGGTACGTGAAACTCCAAGTAATAACATTTTGAACTATTGAGTTTCAATCTAATATTAGATATTCTCTACTACAAGTATTAAGTACTTCACTGTTCGGTGACTGAATACAAATATATAAATATAAATATAAATAT
>JAOPJM010031425.1:0-15315 GCA_027124095.1 Muusoctopus leioderma | reverse complement strand
GTACATCTCATTCATAAATCATATATATAAAATCTTGGGCTAATATAATGTCGGACAGCTGATGAGATTCAGACTTTAACAATAGCAGTCTTATAAGGCTCGTGATAAATTATATAACATTTTGCTTTGAAATTAATCGGATTTGCAATGGCTACTTCTACAATCTGATATTAATTCCCACTTCCAGGTTGTTTAGAAGTGGAATCGATGGAAATAATCATTCGAGATAACAAAGAAAAGAAACTCAGAAAACTCATGAATAAGATGATAACTCATAAATACCATCATATTCATCCATACTATTATTTCTTCATATATATAAATATAATGCATGCATGCACAGATGCGCACACAAATACATACACAGACACTCACATACACAGACAAAACACATATACACGCTGATGAATACATATATACATATATACATATAAAAAGCCTTTAAGAAAAAATATAAGGTATGCATTGTGTCACCAGACACACTTCAGTTACCTGAAGAACATTTGCATCAAAAAGAAAGGTGGTCCATCATCTACAAATGCGTAAACCGCAAAATAAAAAAGTCGAAAATCCAACACCATCACAAGCAGAAAAATGTCTGAATGAGGTATGGAGCGCTATATGGCATATAAATAAAAGCGAAGAGTTCTGCACACTTCTGGCCTTATGCAACAATGAGGAAGAGGCCAGAAGATTATCAACGATAGTGTGTACCTCGGACTATCTGTTCGTACCAAGTTGTTTGGGGTGTCGTGTTGCAAAGGTGACGGTGTTCTATATCTCCCCCAACACTGACACCGAATTCGTAGAAATGTTGTTGGAAGAGCATGGGGAGATTATCGAAACACAATCTACAACTCTCCAGAACTGGTTGGAGGTCCATTTGGAACTACAGATGCTACTCACAGCTGCAGTTTTCCTGATGGTCCCCGTCCGTATCAAACTCATTAATGGAGAGGAAATGAGAGTTGTAGTCGAAGGAAGACGGGACAGGTGTTTTATATGCGGTAGCACCGAACATCAAAGAGTTTTTTGTCTTCAGACAGGGCGGGCTTAAACACCCCTATTGCAAACACCACAACCACAATAACAGAAAAAGCAGCAGCAACAACAACAACAGCAAAAACCACAACCAAAACTAAAACCAACACAGTACAAATTACTTACACCACTTTCAAAAGCGAACCCCTCACAAGAACACCCTACCTCACACAATACAACCAACACTCACACATGTACCAACCAGCCACCAGCTAACCCTTCCGATTTCCCATCAACTTACGAGGAGCAGGGGAAAAAACACAGAATGGCGGGTCATCCAAGGAACCAAAAGAAAACAATACAACATCACTCCATCACCAAAAAAAAGAGAAAAATAACTGAAACCCCTAAACACCTGTAACCCAATCCTCCACAGACACTAGCAAAACAACATCAAGAACAACAAAAACAAACCTCAAAACCATAACAACAACAAAAGCCAAACACAACTACACTAACAACAACAACAGGAAAAAACACAAACAACAATCACAGAAAAACAAACGACAAAAACAACAGACTAACCCGCAAACAATCAATTTCGTTCTCGTAAATAAGACAATCAAGGAGATGGAGACATACGTAAAAGAGAAGGAGAATATACAACCAGTGGAAGAGGGATTTGAAGGAACTTCTTTCCAGTACCCGTCCGATAAACTATTACTACGGATGCCATCAATCACCTATACACATCTAAGGAATAAATTTCGAAATGATGTGGGAATCCCCAAAATAACACCGGACCACTGGAAGGGTTTGTCAAGGAGCCCCAACCCGTTAGGAAGACAGGATCACCTGTCTTTCCACCATACTAGGATAAGTGACTCTCTCTCACCCACTTTCCATCCAACAAAGCTTTGCTCAAAGTAGGTAGAATAAATGTACGTGGCTTGGGGTCGCCTTGGAAACAAGGCCACTTGCTCAACAACCTCAGGTCACTAGATATAGCTGTAGTAGCCATCAACGAGACCAACATTTCGGAAACACACGCACTCGCATCCATATTTGACGACTATGAGGTGTACGTATCTCTTAATAGGCATGGATTGGGTGGAGGAGTGGCAGTGTTCTTTCGGAAAGGCTTGGATCTCGAGGTACGGAAGATATTTCTGGACCCGAACGGTAAGTCAGTGGTCCTGGAAGTTGACAGCAGCGAAGGTGGTGCCTTCAGACTAGTGACCGTCTATGCTCTGACAGGGGCAGGGCGGCCAGGTTTCTTCAGGCGTCAAGAAACTTTCTTGGGAACGTCCCACTCTTTAGTGCTAGTGGGATATTGGAATGGCATCTTGGACACACGCTGGGATTGTCTGTGGCTAGCCGATAGAAGAGGTGGGTATAAAGGCCTCGCAAATCTGCTCAAACAGTTCCAATTGTCTGACAGGTACCGACTGGATTTCCCGAATGTGCTAGTGTGGACATGGACCAAACGCATCGGGTCATCCAGATCGTATCTAGATAGAGTATTTATTAGGTCAGCAGATACGGATAGCATAGGGTGTCCACATTTTGAACTGGTCAACTATATAGATCATACATTTGTGATCTGCACGGTCAACCTAGATAGGACACATAGACAGGGCTCCAGTTACTGGAAGTAACACTCGTCGTTCCCTGCGCGCAAAGCCTACAGAGACCGGATTAGAAATTTAGTTAGGCGAGCGTTGACGGGGGCAATCGTCAACAACCGATGGTGGTGCGCCTTGAAAAGGGTGATTAGAACAGAATCAATAGGGTAGGGTATAGTAAAGAAGTAGCGATACAGAAAACCAGATTAGAGGGTGATTTAGTTAGAAGCCTAGAAGAGGCAATTTGGAAAGGCATTGCAACCGACGTGCTAGCGGCAAGAATGGCCCTCGACCATTTCTTCAACGCCAAACACAAGGGCTGCGTTGTCAGAGCTACGGCGCGTGCCCTAAGACACGAAGGAATGGAAGAAGTTCGAAATGGAAGAAGTTCGATGGGCCCGAGTGGCAGAGGCGCAACGTGGCAACAAAGCCACAATCCGGTCTTTGGCGGACCTGGACGGGCGCATGCTACTCGATTCCAAGCAGATGTGTGCGGAGTTTCAGTGATACTTTGCTCAACGGTTCGAGGCAACTGGTGGGCCGGAGACAGAGATGGACTTTCATGTCTACCTCGACGGCCTGCAGCGGCTCTCGGTGAGGGATGTGAAGTGCTGCGAAAAGCCGATAACAGCTGATGAGATACGGGAAGCGATAAGTAGTTGCGTGAGGGGAAAATCGCCTGGTGCGTATAGTCTGCCCTACTAGCTTTACGTTTACATGCCATACTCGTTCGGCGATCTTCTCGCAGACATCTACTCCAACTGACAGCAGAATTGGAGAATTCCCAACTCTGTGAGCCGAGGAGTGGTAGTGCTGCTGAGAAAGGACCCCAACAAGGGGATGTCATCGGTTATTTTCGGCCCATAATGCAGAGTTTAAGATTTTGGCAAGGTGTTAGCAAAGAGGTTGGCGTTTGTCGTCGGCAGTCTGACCGGGGAAGCGCAGACATACGCAATCCCGAACAGATATATATACGACAACCTCCACCTCATGCGATACATCATAGAGAGGGAGGGTAAGAAATTTGGCTTCGGTGGGGCTCTGATCAATTTGAATCAATCGAAAGCTTTCGATAGAGTCGACCATCGTTACCTGGCAGCTGTCCTCAGGGCAGCCAGTATCGGTCCCGTTTTCAGAGGCTGGATCGCTGACAATGAAACAAACAAATACACTCACAACACCGATAGTCACAATCTGACACTCGAATTCGCAAAATTTCACGACATAAACAATATTATAGCAGTAACAACAACAACGCAAAATTGTGCAGTATTTACAAGAGTAATCACAGGAAATCCTTTGCTAGCATTACAAGCTAAAGTGAGGTTTTAGACATAGATTGAATCCAGTCACAGAAAAAAAGCGTGGCAGCGGATGGCTTAAAAGATTGAGCCTCCTTGCCTGAGTAATTTTTCCAAGAACGAGCAATGAGGAAGGTGACATACCTCTGTTTCGCTGGAAGGGGCTTCGATAACAATAAAAAGAACAGTTAAAGGAAGCCCTAGACGATATCTGGCAGGACGTGCGCTCTATTGATAGGGGTAGAGCATTTGGAAGTGAGTGTCTGTTTTTTTTTAACCGAGGACGAAGCAAGAAAGAAGGCCGAACTTGTGCACCACACACCTGGCCGGGTAGATCGTAACACGGGTTCATAGCAAGGGATATTGGTTGCGATGTTTACCATTGGCTCCTCGTCACCTTTGCAGCACAGTACAGGCAGGTGGTGCACGCCGAAATAACACGGAATGCATGTGGTCGTGTAGGATCTGCATGGTTCTGATGACCCCTGAATACCACAGAACAGAACCGGTATTGTACCCCATTGTGGGCGCAGAGAACAAAACGATAAAACTCGTGGTTCGGAGCAGAAAGCCTAGCTGTTATACGTGTGGCCGTAAGATCCACTTGAGGGCTTTCTGCCCAAAGGGGAAAGAGAGGAAGCGAAAACTGTCAGAGGCAGCAACAAAAACGGCTGGTCCCAGAAGTTACTGTTTCCAGAGCACCACCGTTTGCAGCTATTAGGAGCGCAAAAGAAATCGCCCCGTTCTCAGTAACAGAAGCCAAGGAGTGGGGATCTCCTCTCCCGACCACATCCAGTTGTACCACCTCATCGTCACAAGCCAATGAGCAAGAGATGGAGGATGGACAAAGGTGTCAAACAGTCGGGAATAGAGCAAAACAAATACCCCCCCCCCCCTATAAAAGTGAACCCAAGCGGAATTCGCCTAA
Organism: Muusoctopus leioderma; assembly: GCA_027124095.1. Lineage (NCBI taxonomy): Eukaryota > Metazoa > Mollusca > Cephalopoda > Octopoda > Octopodidae > Muusoctopus > Muusoctopus leioderma. The sequence goes on along the minus strand of JAOPJM010031425.1, from coordinate 10,480 downwards.
TACATGCGGGAGGGAGCCTGTGAGCTGAGGGACTGTATGAAATTCAGTCCTTCGAATAGCCAACAAGAGAATGATGGACGTTTTCAACGAAGGAAAAGTTAAAGTACAGGTTGAGGAGATGGCCTTCGACTATGTGGAACATGCAAGTGACAGACTGTTGATAGGAATCACTCTGAAAGTCTGTGAACAGTTATATCTTAGCTTCCAGAATGACGTGAGCCGTTTCTCACATACATTGACACCGGAGTTGCTCACGGGCACTTCGGGACTGAGCATTTTGAGTACATGTTTCTAAGGTAAATGGAGGATGGTGGTCAGTATCGTGGGATGCCTTGATCAAAACCAGGTGGTGGCTTCTCACTCGTGTGTGGGTGGATTTGCTCTTATTTGTTTTGTGTTTTATATACTCATATTCTTTTATTTATATCTGTGTATTTATATACTCCTTTACTTATTTGTGTAAATTTAAAATAATTTCAATATGCCTCAATATATTGTATAACGTCCTTGCCCACTCCGTGTTTTGTATATACCTATGTATGTACATCCCACGGGTCTTTGTACTCCTTTTTGTAATATATTCTCTATTGATCCATTGATGTATGGGATTATCACCGAACATAATCAAGTAGCATGTTTGGCTGTTAGGATTGCTCTGTTGAACTTATCAGTATATTTAACTTGTTTCTTTGTTCATCAATAAAGCTGAATCATAATTCTTAATTACCTAAATGTTTACAATTGCACAATTCACCAATATAATTTCACGATAAAAGTGTTATGCTAATATTTTAAGTCGAATTGTTGCCGAGATTAAATGTGCAAATTTAAAGATTACATTAGATGCCCTGGAAAGTTTCCTTGGTAGGGTTAGAAAAGAGGCGACAGAAGTGAGTAACTCACATCACAATATTTTCGTATGTACACCTCGAAATAACACCAGTTAATGCGTGCGTGCGTGCATGCGTGCGTGCGTCTGTGTGTGTGTGTGTGTGTGTGTGGCGTGTGCGTGTGCGTGTGCGTGCGTGCGTGCGTGTGTGTATGCGTGTGTGTGCAATATCATCTGAAACCGATATGAGAATGTATTGATTGAAATATAGTATGAATAGAAACCCATAAGATGAGGCATAGTGTCCAGAAAAACAAACATATAGTGCTGTAGTAGTAAATGTAGTTTTCAATTTGAATTAACTACGTCTCGGATAACCCACATTGGCTATGTGTAGACATGTAATGTGTATATCGTTTCGTATAGGCTGATTTCAAGATATGCATGAAGAACTTGTATAATCACCAAGAACATGGTTACATATTTCTGTAATACCATACAACGATTTCTTTCAAAATATCAGATCACAGTTATAGTTCAGGCCGGATAGATTAAGCTTGAGGTTAGTTATGTTTTTGCTTAAGGGAAATCGTTTTTTGTTTTTAATAACTCCTCTCCATGAAATATTTTGAGTAGAAAATCTCTTTTTCTAAATCACGTAACCAAACCTAAGCATTACAGAGAATATGAAAAAATACGACTGCAGCTCAAAAGATGAAACGCAGTCTTCCGGAAACATATGCATATTATTTATATAAGTATATTTTCTTTCATAAATTTCTAAATAAAAAACATTTTATATCAGTTTTGTTTAGGTTCGAATAGTAACGAAATGAAAAATAGTTATAATGGATTATGTATCATACTTTATATATATATAGTCGCTTAAAACTGAAAAACATAAGATCAAACAAACATCTATGGTTATTTTAACCCATCAAAATAGTTTAGATTCACAGAATGTCTTGTATTAATAGTTACAAATCTATTTTGTTGTAGTTATTTATATTTATTCTTCTCAATTCTCGTCTGATATAGTGATTATGCAAACGGTTAAACAGCGCCTAAGTGTAAACACTCACTGAACCCAGTACTGCAAGATAACTAAATACTTGTCAATTATGCAGCGCTTACCTACACCAAACAGTGAGTTAGGAGTGAGTTAAGTGTTTCGTTCACGACACTGCGTATTGTCACAGAATGCAAACTAATGAGCTTTAGACTGATAGTCTGACACTGAATCTACTTGATCCTCTACAGCTCTCTGTTTCACATGTGCTAGCCAATGAGGAAGCCGCTACCCCAGGAGTAGGGAACTCCTTCACCCGCACGTGAAATGTCACCCACATTCAAATTTGAAACCGCCCGTTGACAAACTCTCTGAAATCTCATAAAACAACAACATTAACAAACAATGAGGGTGCCTTTACGTATTCGGTTGACTTGCTAGAAACAGCAGCGAAATTTCCCTCAAATCACAACTTATTGTCTTAAAAATGAAGGACACATTGGTTAATGTAGTCCTATATACCTCTAAAGAGACGTGATGGGAACGGCTGGAATGCATTTGATCATAGGCCTGCTCGATTACGGTTGACCTGGGGCTAAAAAAATAGTTTACGGATGATGTGTAAACAGAAACAATAGAGCGCCAAACGCCAAAACTTACAATAATTTGTGATTCCGTCCCTCTAAGTTCTTAGTTCAAAATCTGTCTGTATAGACTTTGCCTTACATCCTTCTGAGTTTGAAAATATAAGTCCCAGTGTTACACTGGTGTCGATTCAATCGACTAAACTAAAATTGTGCCTTGCAACTAGTCAAAAGAAATATAAAATATATACAAGGCATTTACAAGAATGGCCTGAGACAGAAAAAAAAGAGAACAGACCTAATCTGCCATGTATCTTACCAGTGGACTCTCGCCCTCGAGAAAATGTGTGAAAACTGTGTTGTTGCCCTGGTTATTAGCAGGGCTTCGACTGTGTCTGGCACGTAGATGTCCTGGAAAAACTGCCCGCTTATGGGTTCATCCGTCTCTCGGTAGTTTCCAGCCAGATTGGAACATCGTGACGTGTGCTGGTGGAGCTCTCTATAACCCACACTATCTGTGTGCCCTAGGATTAGATTGTGTCTCCCACACTCTTATTTGTATACATCAACGACCTACTTGCCGTCACCTCAAATAATGCTCACTCCTACGCAAATGATATCACTTTTCATTCTTCCTAACATTCCGCATCCACGTGGCATCCACATGCAACTTAGACACCTCACGACAAATCTGCAGTGACTTCATGAACATACATCCCGATAACATCCTTCAGTGGGGTCATGCAAATGTTGATTCCTTCAACAGTAGAGAGACACAATCACTATACATATCAAGAAAATATTATCGCACCTCCACCCTACAAGTCGCTACAAATACTGGGCCTCATTATCACTGAGGAACTCTCCTAGTGAACGCACATCCTCAACATAGCCAAAACTGCATCACAAAGACTCGCCTTTCTCTTCAGAGACAGAAAATACTTCAGATCCCCACTAACAACTACTAACTCTCTACAAAGCGCAGGTGAGACTCATAGTGAAGTGCTGCTCTCATATCGGGAATGGTACACACACACAGACATCCTAGACTGCATCCAAGGAAAGGTCACTCGGCCGATTGGCTTAAATTCACTTGCCAACACACTCCGGCCTCTGGTCGACAGACGTGCTATCTCCTCTCTCTGCCACTTTCCTGCTACTACGGTGGCTTCTGATCTTCGGAGCTCACTTGTCGCATGCCACCTCCACTCAGGCACTCCTAACTCACTCGTATTTCCCCCTCTCGTCACCCATATTTTGTCTCCCAACTTCCACCCCGACACCACACTAACTACTATGCCCAGTTTCACCCCAGAACGTCGGCCCTCTGAAATTCCCACCCTACACATGTCTTTCATGCAGCTGTCGGTCGGTTGTGGACAGGCATGTGAAGTCCAAGAGCACAGCCCCTCTTCCAGATCAAACCAATAAAATAGAAAATATTTTAGAAAAATGAAAGCATCACAACAGAATTGATCACGCACAAAACACATAAGCTTCCACAGAAGAAAGAAAAGAACAACTCAGAAACGACCACAGATACAATAAAGGAGCCCTTGAACTACAAAAAGCACAGAACGCACCACATAAATAAACATATGCAGATAAAAAAAAAGAACGAAAACCCCAAACGAAGATGAATATCCCACAACTCCCCATGGAAATAACCAATGAATTAGTCTGCTACAACATAAATATACCCTAGATCCCCACCCCAGAATATACCCTAGATCCCCACCCCATTTAACAAAAAGAAACATAATAAAATCTCACATCACAAAAGATTAACCAGAGTTAACTTTGAGCAAAATTTATCGACAACAATAAAGAAAATAGAAGTGACAATAACAATACCAATACACATTGATCAACGGAACCCCCCCCTGCCCATGCTACAAACAAGCAGCTCCAACAAATAAACATGCAGAAAGAATAGCTAAGTATAACAAGGCTCTAAAAGAAATTCTCTACGTGGAAACGCACCCGAATATCAACAGACTGAATTATATAATCTATTCAGTAGCCATGGTAATGTCAAGGAAAATCAGACTTGATCCAATTAGAGTGAAATCCTCATCAGCCAAAATCTAACATAAAGTAAAATGAAGAGAAAATATACTTCATAAAAAACGAAAAGACTTATCTTTAATTAGCAAAATGGTCTAATATGAAAAATGAAAAACAAAAAAAGAATATAATATCAAATATTAAAAAACGCCTCCTGTGAGTGAAAAAAAGATGTCAGCAAATCGTATCAGCAAAGTCAAGGTGGATATGATAATTCGAAAAGCGTAAGTTATTTGAAACAAATATCAAGACATTTTAGAGGTATATAAATAATAATGAAAGCATTACACTGGTGACACCAGCAGCATCGAAAAGTTCAAGAGTGTTGGGAGAAAATATGGAACAAAATTATTTACTACAATCAAACAGCACAATGGATTAGAAAGTAAACGGTTAAGAGAAGCGCAATAACATCGCAAACATGACCTAGCATAATTAGCGAAAAACTCAGCAACACGATATAGGCTGCAAGCAACTCGAAAGCTCCCAGAAACGACAAAGTCCTCAATTTCTGACCTAAATACCTAACAAGTATTCATAAATCTGTGGCAGCAGCATGCAATGAATATGTAAACATACCAGAATTAATAACTGAATGGTTACTAAAGGGGAAAATAATTTTGATTCCCCAAGATTCGAAACACAGAGGACCACTAAAACTACAGACCTATAACAAATTTGTCAACGACCTAGAAAAATCTTACATCTATAATCTATAAAAAGCTGGCTACTCATTTGGAAAGTAATAACATCTTAGTAGCGGAAAATTGTGTATGGCTATAAAGAGTAGTTACTGGTAAATTGGGCAATTATTAGAGACAAGATGATAGAAAAAATTTTTTATCATGGCATGGATTGATTACAGAAAAACATTTGATAGTATATCACACTCTCAGATATTAGAAACGCTACATATAAATAAATCAGCTCCAATACCAAGAGAGTGTATTAACTATGTCATGTAAACATTTTAAAAAAACGATAACAATGCAGAACAAAGAGATGATTAAACATACCCTGAGGAATAACATGAGGAATTTTTCAGGGGGACTCCTTATCCCCTCTACCTTCTTTTCTATCGCGATTTTCCACATTCTATGGCTTATTGTATAACATATTCATGAACATTTTACATTTTAACAAATATTTCTGGAGTAAAAGGTTTTGTAGTCACGACGCAACTTCTAGGTTGGTAACCATTGTATTCGAACAAGATGTAAACTCTGGCAAGCCGAGTCCGCAACTACGAATCAGTTTCGATTCGTAGCTGAAGGCATTTACTCCGCTAATGCTATTCATTAAGATATAAACACCACAATATCACATTTTGTCCATCCTTGAAATATTGAGCTTTTGAGCAAAAACAGAAAAAAAGCAATTTATTCATGTTTTTCATCTGGCATTCGAAGAGGTTGATGTTAAATGAAGATTGAGATGTGGTTTCGATTGCCGGTATAAGCAGTGTTATATAATACGCTAATTATCTTGAGAAAAAGTATTAATGCTTAAATTTCCTATTTTCCATCAGCACGCACCACTCAATCTTCATTCTTAATATTCATGTGACGAACAAAGAAATAATTATTTCTTCTGGTCTAATAGTTTGTAATTTTCTAGAATTGTATCCAGCAACTTGTACAATCAATTGTCTTCCCATTAACAGTTTCAATTCAAATTATGGCTTGACCTATAAGTAGTGTAATTACTTCTCAACTTTTCACATTTCTCCTTGGTTTACTAATTCTGTATCAAGGCAGAAGTGGTATGTTAGGTGAGTGTGTTATGATAACTTATAATGTCTTCAGTTTGGCTTAAAATATTTTAAGATCAAAGTTCTAGTAGAATTCACACCTACTTAATTCATCATTAACATTTTGGACAAGATTATGATTGAACGATTGCTTCTGTTATCTATAGAAGTTATTGGTGTTTGGCCCATGGTCAACTCTCATCGAGTAGACCTAGTATTAAAGATGTTCAGTCGTGACCAACCTGTCTTTTTGTATCTCTAGGGCCTATATTGTCCAATGTGTTCTTTGCATTTTTAAGGCAGTGGTATGTAATTTCAAGTAGATTTGACTGCTATTTCCAGCAAATCAAGCGACTGCGTAGAAGTTCCCTTGTTGACTCGTAACATATAGATTGTTGTTTTTCTTGTTTAGTCCCAGGTAAGCCCTGATTAAGTAGATCAATGGTAAACATATTCCAGCTGTAACCACCCCGTTTCTTTACCAGATACAGTGTAACCGGGACCACAATATTCCAGCTGTAACCACCCCGTTTCTTTACCAGATACAGTGTAACCGGGACCACAATATCCAATGTGGCCTTATTTTCTTAAGAGAGAAAGTAGGTTTGATTTGAGGCAAATTTAGCTGCTACTTTTAATAGCTTGAGGGTACGTAGAGGATTCCTAATTAGCTCATTTCAAGCTGAAGTATCCATCATTGTATATGGTCACGTAAACATTATTCAACTGTCTCTATGGACAGAGAACACTTAACTAACAAATGGCTCAGATATTGGTGCTACCTTCTACCTCCCGAATCTTATGGCACTTCAAGTCAGCTGACTGTTCGGTGCTCCGAGCGTTCTATTCTAACTATCCCTGGCAGTACATGTGCTTCACTTCTCACTTATCAGAAACAGCTAGGTGAGTTACTGACACTATTCTCTTTGGAATGGCCCTGCACAACCAACACACAACCAAATATTCCCAACTGCAAGTTCACTAAGTGGTTCCCTCATAACTGCACTGTAGCAATTCAGACAAAGAACTCGGCCTGCATCACATGGAGAAAATCACCTACCTCTACAAAGTGGACGGCTTTTATCCAGAACCATAACTCCTGCAAGGCCATCATCTGTACCGCAAAGGATGCCTCAATGCATCGCACAGCCCGCAAATCCTCCCACCTTCCAAACTGCAACCGATCCTTTCGGTCCCTTGTCAAAAGGGTCTCTATCAATTTTGCGGAATCCTTCTTTCTCTCACTTCTCAGCTATGATTGTACTTTAAGCAGTACTCCCGCGGAGAAAGACTCCATATTTGCTACTCCCCTTACATCCAAATCTACACTGTACATACTAGGTAAATCGTCTCTAAATCTATCTCTTTCCAGTCCACCAAACTTACCATCGCGCACACGTAGACGCCAAGTTCGAAAGCACCCTCGGTCATTTCAAACCAATAAGGCGACCAACCCTGATATTGTCCCTACCAATACCCTCAAACAATGCTCTCTTAGCTACCCCCTATCCTCACCAAGCTCTTCAATCTGTCTGTCTGTCTGTTTCCCTCTCTTTCTCTCCCTCTCTCTTCCAAAACTACAACCAACAACTATTCCAGAGGAACCTTATATTTACAAATCCATTGATACAGTTATTGATCAAAATGAAGTTGTCAACTATCCAATGGAGTTTCTAAATACTTTGGAAGTTCCAGTGTTGCTTCCTCACCAACTAAAACTTAATATTAGAGCTCCTGTAATGCTTCTTCGAAATTTAGATCCGCCTAAGCTCTGCAATGGTACCAGATAAATAATAAAGGCATTACAGCCTCATGTCATTGAAGTACAAATTCAAACTGGTTGTGGCAAGAGTGAAGATACGTTTATCCCTAGGATACCTCTAATAACATCAGATATGCCATTTCAGTTTAGGCGCTTACAATTCCCAGTAAGATTATGTTTTGCCATGTCGATCAACAAATCACAGGGACAAACAATGAAAGTTGTTGGGTTACAATTACAAGAATACTGCTTCTCTCATGGTTAACTGTATGTAATATGCTCTAGAGTAGGGACAGCTAACAATTTTATAAACCGGAACAATCTTAGGAACAGCTAACGGGTACGACTGCTAGTATATATATATTGTTGTCTTATTAAAGCTAGAAGTTTAAAATAGGAAATAATGCTTGCAAATAAGGTTTTTATTGTTTCTTGTAATATAAGTCTAAAACCAAAAATAATAGTAGAAAGTCCCATGTAGGCAGATTCAAACCGTGCCGGATTTAAGAAGTCCAACCTGTACTGGAATCCACTCCTACACTATAAACCACATTTTCACAGAATTATACTCACGGCCAGATTTAGATATGGTGAGTCCCTAAGATATGGAATCCTGTAGAGGCCAATTTTGGTAACTGCTTGTAGAGAATAAGTCTACGTAACAACTGAACATGGCAAAAATGCCACCAAGAAGCATAACGAATCTACGCGGGATGCGTGAGAGAAGCGTTGTCCCTTTAGAACAATATAAATATATGCCTTCCCAGTTAGTTATATGACTGAATGTATTTTATTCTAGGAGTAAAATACTCTTCATTAAAAAAATAAATAATAATAGGTGTCGTTGAAAATATAAAAGAAAGTAGATAGATAGTTTCTTTGAAATATATCAAACTCATACATACATTCCAGAATTACTAATTGGATGTACAAATTAATGAAATTAAATATGACTTATATATTGCAAATATCATGGAAATACAATGGCCTACGCAATAATAGGTAAAATATAAATATCCACCTCATAACAAAAAAGCAAGTGTAATTAAATCTTATGAGAATTCTTATTTAAGCATAATTATGAAAGAACGAAATCCTACAAACGTGTGTAAATAATGATCTATTCTTAATAATTGGGTCTAATTTGTTAATTGTTGTTAATTAGGTTATTTAGGTTATATCATTACGTAAATATAGATCATAATTGTTTCTATCATAGGCACAAGGCCAGCAACCCCAGGACGTGACTGGTACTTTATTTTATCGACCCCAGAAGGATAAAAGGTAAAGTTGACCTCGGTGGAATTTGAACTCAGAGCGCAGTGAGCCAGAACGAATACTGCAAGGCATTCTGTCCGACGCACTAACGACTCTGCCATTTCGCCGCCATTGTCAATTCGCCGCCATATGCTAATTCGCCGCCATTGCCAATTCGCCTCCATTGCCAATTCGCCGCCATTGCCAATTCGCCGTAATATATAATAAAACAGTAAGGTACGAAAAGGAATTCCGGGATTTTGAGACTTTCAGACTGTGAGGCCCTTATCGGTTAGTCAGGAGGGAAGGCAGTGCCTATCACCCTTTTTCAGGGCCTCCAAAACCGATAGGGGGGGGGGGGTATCCACACACCGGAGAACTAGCCTGAATGCTTGCAACAGAGGGTACTTCCATTAAAGGTACCCAAGGGCCAGGTGGTGGCGTAAAACCACCGGGCGACGGATTAAGTCTACCACCCAATAAGGCCACGGTGGGATTCGAACTCAGAAAACGCAAAGAGCCGGAACAAATACGATTCCACTAGTTCACCGCCCCAGACTGGTACTTTATTGATCAACCCCTAAAAGGATGAAAGGCAAAATTGACCTCAGTGGGATTTGAACTCAGAGTTCTGTGAGTCCGAACGTATACTGCTTGTTTAGTTTATGCTTAGATTCGGCTCTGATTACGCTACACTTTACAACACACAAGACTGGAGTACATTTCTACACTCTACATATTACCATATTACACTACACTTATAAACCGCAACTCTACATTGGAGAACATAACAACACTATTACACTATACTATACTATACTATACTATACTATACTATACTATACTATAATTCAGGCAGCTTCTACGTAGTCGCTCAACCTGCTAGAAATAGCAACAACATCTCCTTCAGACCATACCATATTGTCTTTAAAAAATAAAGACATATTAGATAATGTAGACCGGGGTACACTATTCCTGAAATAAAAGGGTTGACCTGAGGCTAAACAACAACAATTATAAACAACACAGTTACACTGCACAACTACACTACACCACGCGAGCCAACGAAGGAACCTCTACGTGGTCGCTCAACCTGCTAGAACTAGCAGCCAAATCTCCCTCAAATGACAACCTAGCGTCTTATAATGTTTCGCGATGTTTCATATATATATATATATATACATACATACATATATATATACATACATACATACATACATAT
>JAOPJM010031424.1:0-22603 GCA_027124095.1 Muusoctopus leioderma | reverse complement strand
GTTTGTCTTCAATGCTGGTTTCCCCTTCTTTAAACTTCTTCATCCATCTGTGCACATTGCTCTTGTCAATGGTGTCAACTTAATTTTTTTTCCCGGGATTTTGTTGTGTTTACAATAATTTTCAATATGGCTTCCTCTACTAGAGGAGCAGTAAGAGCTAGTAACAAGAAAGAGAGCAGCATTGAATACGCCCCTTTGAAATAAAGCAGACATTTAATCTTCGAACACACACGAAAACAAATTTTAAAAAAATGATATACAGAATTCCCCCCCCCCCCCTCCAAAAAAGATAAACGAAATATTGCTGAATCAGTCAAACACATCTCACATGCAATGTCTACTTTATATTCTGGCATGAAAACAAAGTCTGTTTTACCGTAAGGAGCGGAAAGGAATTAACAAATGTTATTGATAAGAATATGGCACACAGGACGAGACAGTGATAAGAATGAAAAAAAAAAAAAATGATGCAGCTAACCAACAAGAGAGCCTCCATGTGGTCGCTCGCCTTGCTAGAAATAGCAACCAAATCCCACTCCCCCAAATCACACCCCACTGTCTTAAAACAGGAAGAACACCTTCGACAACGTAGTTCCGGATATATAAGGTCTGATGGCCACGTCTAGAACATCATTGCTCATAGGCATGCTGGATCTTTCTTTCTTTCTTTTTTTCTTTCTTTTTCTTTTTCTTTCTTTTTCTTTCTTTCTTTTCTTTTTTCTTTATTCTTTCTTTCTTTCTTTCTTTTCTTTTTTCATTTTTCTTTCTTACTCTCTTTCTTTTTTCTTGTTTCTTTCTTGTTTCTTTCTTTCTCTCTTTCTTTTTTCTTGTTTCTTTCTTATTTCTTTCTTTCTCTCTTTCTTTTTTCTTGTTTCTTTCTTGTTTCTTTCTTTCTTTTTTTCTTCTTCGTTCATTGATCATTAGCATGCTGGATCATGGCTCGATCTGCTAGAAATAGCAGCCAAATCCCCCTTCCTAAGAAAATCTGACCCCACCGTCTTAAAAAAAAAGGAAGCATACATTCGACAAGTAGCTTCTAATATACAAATAGATGGGATAGTCACGGGTGGAACATCTTTGATCATAGGTCTACTCCGCCAGAGCTGACCTGGGCTCAATAACAACAACAAAAACAACAACAAAATATAGAAATAAATAAAGATTGATTGCAAAAAAGGAAGAAAGAGAATCATAAAGGGGAAGAGTAAAGGGTAAATAATTAAAGAAGCAAAGTTAATAAGAAATGAATGTAGACTGGAAAGAAACCGAAAAGAAAGAAAGATGTAAAAGAACCGGAAGAAAGGAAAAACAGCGAAACTAGAAATGAGTAATTTTAAGAAGTAATTTGATGAAAACCAGAAATGAGAAACGTGAGTGTTTTACGGCAGCCGTGATTAACCGACACAAAGCGCTAAATATTTACCGCTATGGCGGAAATCTTCCAGGATAAATCCACTCGCTATAGACGGTCAAGTGAATCTCTGTGTAATTTGCTTCACAGAAATGTTCTTTCTTTCTTTCTTTCTTTCTTTCTTTCTTTCTTTCTTTCTTTCTCTTCACAACTAAATAATTCAAACTAATGGCGACATTTACTTCCGCCATTCAATTCAATAATATATTTTGCTTGGGATTTCGAAAAGTTTAATCAAAGATTATGATATCGCTGTCTGTGAAATCTGATAATAAAGAAATAGAATCAGCTAAAGGCACTTTCTGTAATTGTTCATTTGTAGTTAAGCAGTAAGTAATAAACTAGTGACACTGTATGTGGTAAACTCGTAGCAAATTGACTGTCTTGTCAGATTTAGATTAGATTTCCTGTGAGACTGCATTTCTACTCTCATCTTGCAGGGATAAAGTAACATTAACACACTTTTGTGTAGGGATTAATTTCCTTATCGTTTATATTATAATTAGTATTATTGCCATCACTATTATAATCACGTTAAGAGTGCACACACTCTTCAATACAGAATCCTTTCTGAAGCTCTAAAGTAGAGTAGATTTGGTTATAAGCCTATACTTTCTTTACTTTAGTGCGTTGTGCTATTGACTATTTTTTTTACTGCTTAGTTTGGGGGGAAGGCAGTGCACATTACCATATTTGGGGGGAAGGCAGTGCCCATTACCATATTTTCAGGGCCTCTGAGACTGGTGGGAGGAAGGGAGGGAGGTATCCTCGGACCGGAGACCTGGCCTGAATGCTTGCAATAAAGTGGAGGGCGACGGATTAAATCTACCACCCAAGTAGGCTACGGCGGAATTTGAACTCAGAATGCAAAGAGCAGGAATAAACATCACGAGGCATCTTGGGGTATTTATTCCGGTATTTATTTGGAAAGTGTCTTGCGTAGGATGTAGACCGTGCATAGCAGAACTATTTTGGGGGCTGTTTGTATGATTGTGAGTATTGGTATGGTCTTTATGCTTATTTTTCAATTTATTTATTACACATAATGCTCTAATTATTATTGGTACTGTTTTCACTTTCATACTCCACATCCTGCTTATTTCAGTATCAAGATCCCTGTACTTTGACAGCTTCTCCACCTTCTTCCGAGCGATGTTTTCGTTAGAAGGGATCACGATGTCCATCAGAGTACATATATTTTCGTTCCCATCCTTGGTCCCCTTGTATTTCTGTGAGGCATGTCCCAGGTGATTGCGACCATGTTGTTGTCATGTAACGTGTTTGGTATATATTTATACCACCTCTTATCCGTTTTCACGATGAATTATTAGTATATTGTCCAGTGGAAATAGCTGCCGACTCGATCGTGTTAGTGTATATACCCGGACTTGGCAAGGACAGGACAGCCAGAAAGGATGTAGCCAATTGTCTCATTGTACTGACTGCATAGTCTGCAGCTGATGCTAGCCTCTTTTTTTCATTTTTTTGTTTTTCTAATTATTTAAGGCTAGGCATTGGTCTTGTGGAGCTAAAATCAGACCTGTTTTTACTTTTAGCCCAAAGCTTTTGAGCCATTGTTGGCTTTCGCTCACTCTGGCCTTACTTCCTCTCTGTTGAATCCTGCGGAGTATTGGCCATGGAATGGGTTTTCTTCTCTTTAGTATATGGATGGAATTTCGTTTTGATTTTGTCCTTTTTTTAAAACGTTTTCTCTTGTTTTGTTCTTATCTACATATTTTTCTTCAGTGTAGTTAGCTTCTAGTTTGGGCTTTATTGTTTCCTTAGACAAGTTTTTTTGTTTTCTTCGTATTCTATAATTACATTAAACAGTTTCCCTTTACTTGCTTCTAAGTTTTTTTAATCACACTGTTGTTACTTTGTAGTAGGTCTCTATTTATATTAGGTAACATCCACCCCCACTGTGTGTGGTGTTGGTATATTCTATTAATATCAATTTTGGGGTAGTGGCTTCAGAACACTGTTAGTAGTTTCCTGGTTTTTCTGTCTAAGCTCTTCAATTTACTTAACTTCCAATGTATTATGTAGTCTATAACTGGGATGGCTAGTGTATATATACCTATCTTATTTCCAAGTTTGAATTCAGTTTTTAATATTAGGCTGACTCTTCTGTAGTACTGTTTTCTAAGTGTTTGCTTCATTTCTGTGTGTTGTATCTTATGAGTTTCATCTACTGCAAAGTATTTGTATAGGTGTTGCTGGTTTAATTATATAATCTCGGTATCCGTATCTAATTTAATGGCTTCGGTTTTAGTTAATTTGCCTCTTCTTATAGTAACATTGGTACATTTGTCTAGTCCTATACTCATTTCTCCTATCTTGGCTGAATTTAAGAACCATTTTTAGTAGTTTCTCCAGCTGGCTTTTGTCTCTTGCAAATAGTTTTCAGTTATCCATATAGAGGAGATGGTTTTTTCATTATCCGTAGTATTCAGAACCATTGGTGGTTCCATTCAGCAGATTTGCTAATGAGGTCATGGCTTGGCACAACAGGGGATAAGGTGTCACCCTGAAAGATTCCTTTTCTTATGGGTATGGGGCTGGTTGTAATTTATTGGTTTTAATTAATGTTCTTCCCCACCCCCAGCAGCCATTCAGTTGTTGACCCTGTTTTGGTTATCAGTTCATCGAATGCTGCAACAGTTTCACGAGTACTGGTCATGTACTTCAGCCAGAAATTGAGTACTTTGTCAATCCCAGGAGCTTTCCAGTTACTTGCAGTTCTTAAAATGCCATTGAATTCATTGCCGACTATGATGGGCCATACTTGAGGCATTATTGTATGTTTTAAAAAAAAATCTTTTGCTCTTCTGACTCATTGTGATTATATATTGTACTAGATGTTTTGTCCAATATTCCATCCAAATATGTTTGAACTTCCGTTGATGTTGCTGTGTCCTCCAGTGTTATGTTTTTCATTGAATGGCTTTGCATTGTCCTGGGGTTTGTTTTGTTTTTTTTCTGATAATACTTTACCTTTTCGTCTGCTTGTTGTAAAGAATATGTGCAATGTGAGTTGTATTATCTTGTGGGAGTTATGATGGTTTCGTATGTGTTGTGTGGGCTGTGTTATGTATTTTCGCGTCGGATGGTAATTGCGTAGAATATGTGCTGAGTGGGTTGGATTGGCAGAATCGTTAGAGTATCGGACAAAATGCCGTGTGGTATTTGCCTCAGCTCTTTACGTTCTGAGTTCAAATCCCGCCAATGTCAACTTTACCTTCCACCCTTACGGAGTCGATAGACAAAGTACTAGTCAAGTACCGGGATTGATTTAATCGACTTACACCTCCCCACAAAAGATTTCTGGCTTCGTGCCTATTATTATTATTATTATTATTATTATTATTATTATTATTATTATTATTGGTCGTCGTACCAGTTGGACGTGTTTTTACTCGCTCCGAAGATTTGCTTATGCCAGGTGTTGAAGAAGTGTTTTTTTTGGAAAGTTTTTGGATTAACTTACAAAGAAGGAACTTGTAAACTGTGTGGGGTCTGTCAGATTTTGTGACAGCCCCAAAAGGTTCCTCTTTTTGAAAATGTTGTTACATTTTTGCATTTTGTTTTGCTATTTTTAAAAATGGCTACACAAATGAAAACTGGCAAACACGCCCACCAAAACATACATGACGAGAAAGTTGTAACTCGTCAGCAAATAGAAAAAATTGTTTCACACACAGACACTCAAGAAAAAATAACAGTACAAATAAATATTTTGCACACATGGTGAACATTAACAGCAACAATAACCAAAAAAAATTACACGAACACACAGAGAAAAAAACAAAACAGTTTTGGAAACATTGCAGCAAATAAACAATTTTTGGATTTGGACGAAGCCAAGGAACAAAGAAAACTGTAGCAAAATTTTATAAACAAGCTCTCCGTCAGCCTACCCGAAGAATATGTCCGGGAGCAAGCAAAAAAATAAAAATGCTCACATATATATGGCTCGGAAAAGACAGCGGGGTGTTCAGCTTGCCGTAGAAACAGCAGCTACAGTATGCTTTAGGTTATGCATGGACTATCACCACATCCATAGACAGAGGGAGGTCGTACGGGACCATAAACGTGCACTTCAGGACCAAGGCTGAGGCGGGAAAACAAGCTCAAATTGTGCTTAACATACCTGCCCACAAGCTCGTCCCTCAATATATGGGGTAAAGAAACACAAACGTTTCAGTCGGGGGCATTGATAGCAATATCTCCGCCTGGCTGGTTCATCGCTTTGTAGAACAATATGGCAAGGTGGTGAGTGCGGAGATGATAAAAAATGATATGTGGTTGGGAGGGGTCACTATAGACTTCCAAGTCCTTATGACCCTTCAAGACCACATAACCATTCCGGAACTCTGCCCTGTCATGGGTGCGGGTATCAAACCGCGGAGAATAGTGGTGCAGGGCACAATGCCTTCTTGTTATACATGTGGCAGTAAAGGCCATCTGAGGGCTTTCTGCCCTAAAGAAATCGAAAAACGGAGGAGGGGTGAGCGGGTTGCAGAGGACGCCGCGCCACTGGAACCTTCAGCCATACCACAGGTTAGAGTTCCGGAAGTGACCAACGAATCCACTTCAGCCTCGGTCCTGGAGGTGAATGTTTCTGAAGTGACATCTCCCAGTCCGCAGATGACAGAAGGGGTTGTCCCACGCCCGGTCCCGGTGCTCAGCACTACAACAGAGGTAGCAAGTGACGCCACTCCATCTTCGTGTGACGAACCGACCAGGGAGCAAAACAATAAAAAGGGGAAAAAAAGAAGGAACCCCAGTAGAAAGTTCCAAAGACATGTGAGGAGGTGTCCCCACCTCAAGCAAACAATTACGGTAGCAGCGAGGACAATAGTCAAGACAACGGCAACATGGAGTTTTTGTGTGAGGAGGCGCACCCACCAAAAAAAAAAGAAGTAAAAATAACGATATTTACCAAGAAGAAGAAGAAGATCTTCTTCTTCTTCTATTAAATAAACAACTTATGGATCAGGCAATAGACTTGTCGTTCGGAGGGTTCAGCTGCAGCATAACACTGAATAAAGAAAAGATAGAATCCCGCGAATAACAGGCTCTTGATACAACTTATAGGAGAGTACTACCATTATTTGAAGGAGGTACATCCCCAGGACGTGGGTTGTTTTCTGCCCAAACCCACACAAAAATGTTGAGTGACGCTTTTGGGTGCACCTCCGAACAATACGAGCAATGTCGGGCGGGAAGAGAGGTGGGGTGCTCTGACCCAACATAGTGGGTCCTCGCTCTTGTGTGTAACGAAGACCCTAAATGTTTTTATGTTTAAATTATATCTTGTTTTTATTATCATATATTTTATATAATTTTATATTCATTGCGTGTCTCATAACATTTCAATCTTATTTATTTATTTAATATTTATCAATTATATCTTGTTTTAATTATTGTGTATTATTCTGTAATATTTTAATTATTATAATTTGTATCCACAAAATTTTCAACGTGTCTCCATTCATTGTATAACGTCTTTCTCCCTCCCCCGTCTTTACCCCACCCCACATGTTTTTGTGATCCCCGTGTCCTCTGTATATTGTATTCTATGTCTTTTGGGCCCGTGTAGCCAATAAAGTAAATATTATCATCATCATCATCATCATCAGTTCCATGCGAGTTTCTACTGCACCATCAGGTGTACCTCCGTGCAAAATTGTGTTTGTATGTTACAATTGTTTTGCTTTGTTTTGGGGGTGTTTTATTGCTTTTCCTATTACCTTAGTGTTTCATCTGTTGTGTAGAGTGTGTGCAATGTGAGTTGTGTAATTCTGTTGAGTGATGATTGGGTTCCGTACGTGCTGTGTGAGTTGTGTTGTATGTTTTAGTGCTGGGTGATGATTGTGCATAGCATGTGTTGTATGGGTTGTGTTATATTATTGGGTGGCAATTGTTTAGAATTTGAGTTGTGTTGAGTTGTTGGTAACGGGTGTTGATTATGTAAGAGTATGTGCTGTGTTATTTTATTGGGTGGTGATTGTGTTGAGTGTGTGCTGTGTAGGTTGTGTTATATTATTTGGTGGTGCTTCTGTATAGTATGTGTTGTGTGAGTTGTGCAGGGAGTGTACTGTATGACTCGTGCTAATGAACTGAAATGTCTTGCGTACAAGGTGGTCTGTACCTAGTAAGGCTATTTGTTTGTACTGTATGTAGAGTTGTTTGCCCTGGTACGTTATATTTTTTCATATCTTTTGTTCATGTTATTCTTTATTATCCTAGTGCTCCAATTATTATTGGTACTGTGTTCACTTTCAGACCCCACATCCTGCTTATTTCAGTTTCAAGAATTGACAGTTTCTTGATCTCCTTCAGGGCGATGCTTTGTTCAGAAAAGAAAGAGATGTCTATCAGAGTACAGATTCGTTCTTGTCCTTGAAAATTATATTTGGATGGTTTGCCTTGATCTCCTTGTCAGTGTGGACAGTCATGTCCAAGATGGTTGTGGCCATCTACCGGGAATATTTATATTACTTCTTATCCGTTTTCATGTTGAAGTGTCGGCATACTCGGCGAATTGGTAGAATCGTTAGAGTGTTGACTAAAACGTCTTGCAATATTCGTTCCGGTTCACTACACTCCGACTTCAAATCCCGCCGAGGTCAACTTTGCCTTTCATTCTTTCAGGAGTAGATAAATAAAGTACCAGTCTAGACTGGTGGAATCGTTAGAACGTCGGATGAGATGCCTTGCGGTATTTGTTCCGGTTCTTTGTGGTTTGAGTTCAAATTCCACCATGGGATTAAGTCTACATGGGCGCTACACTTAATCCGTTGCCCAGTTTAACACCACCATCTGGCCTTTGGGTGCCTTTAGCGATGTCCTCTCTGTTGCAAGCACTAGGGCCAGATCTCCGGTATGGGGACACCTTCCTCCCTCCTACCACCAATTTCGGAGGCCCTGAAAAAGGGTGATGGGCATTGCCTTTTCTCCTGACTAAGCAACAACAAAAATATGGCCCAGTGGATATATCTGCGAACTCGATTGTGTCTTCTGTGAATATACTCGGACTTTGCAAGGTCTGGGAAGCCATAAATGATGTGGTCAAGTGTCTTATCGTACTGATTGCATCGTCTGCATTTGCCTCTTGTTTCATTATTTTATTCTTATAGTTATGTGTAGCTAGGCATTGATCCTGTATAGCTAAAATCAGACCTTTGTACTTTATTGTTTCCTTACATATAAGGAAGCGATCTTTTTATTTATGTTTATTTATTACACTAATCAGTTTCCATCTGCCTGCTTCTAAGTACTTTTTTTAGTCCCACTATTGTTGATTTGTAGTAGTTCTCTGTTTATATCAAAACCCCGTCTTTCCCGTGTACGGGGTAGGTATATTCTATCAATATTAGTTTTGGTGTGATAGCCTCAGAAAGCTGATATCCCGTATCCTCTACTCTTCTGTCTAGTTCTGACCCCATTAAGATACCTGCTGAACGAAACCACCAATGGCTATACATGCTAGAGGAAATTATATACCATCTCCTCGATATGCATGCCTTAAAACTATTTAAAAGGTACATCATACAGATGGAGAACATAGTAAACATTGTTCATGAATTCAGCCAAGCTATAAAAATCAGTATGGGTCTACGCAAATGTACCAAAGCTACTATAAGAAGATGCAAATTAAAACTGAGAACATTCAAATATCTAAGAGTAAATGAAACTGATAAAATACAGCACATAAATAAAGAGATAATTAGAAAAGAGTAAAGTAAAGAGTTAATGGATCTCTGTTGGTATCGATGATGAGTATTCCAATTGTTTGATCAACTGATCCGCCTACTGATTGAATTAGCGTGTAAGTGGCTGAATATTCCACAGACACATGTACCCTTAACATAATTCTCAAACAGAATCAACGTGACGTAGTGTGTGAGAAGGTTGGCCCTTTGAATCACAAGTATAGTCTATTTGACGAGCTTCCACATAGTTTCCGTCTACCCAATTTCAGTCACAAGGCTTGGGTCGATCCGAGACTATGGTAAACGACACATGCAGAAGATACCAGGTAGTGGGATCGAACTCAGTATCTCATGATCGCGAAGTGATCTTTTTAATCAGTCGGCCATACCCGTGTCCACAGAAGAATCAGACCAATGTGAAATACTGAACTCAATGCTAGAAACAATATAATTGATACACTACCTATCGCAGTTATAAACAATAGTTTTAACTTAATAAATTGGAAGTTAAGTGAATTGAAGAGCTGAAACCGAGAAACAAGGAAATTGCTAACAGCTTTCCGTAGACATCACATCAAAGTCAACAATATCTCAAAAGTTCTGGACCAAAAGTAGAGTAGGGATAAAGAGAATCCCTGAAAGATCCCTCTTCTTATGGGTATAAGACTGGTTTTAATCATCTTCTCTTAGCCTTGTAGCAATATGGTTGTTTTCCAGTTTGAGATGGCAGGGTTGATGTACTATGTTAGTATTGGAGTGACTTTAATCTACATGGAGAGTCTCCACTATCCAAGAGTGTGCTGTACAATTAAATACTTTTCGGTAATAAATGTATGCCATGCTAAAGTTTGTTTTCAACCCTTTGTTGTTTTCTGTAATAGCCCGGTTCACCAGTAGCTTCTATTTGCAGCCATACATCCCTTTCCGTCACCGTTTCTGCTCCTCTGGTAAGATGTTATTACTCTCCAGGTGAGCAGCTATGGATGTAAGAGCATTGTAGGTTGTTGGTAGGCAATGTATATGCCTTTAGTTTTGAGTTTCTGATGTTTTTGTTTTGGGGGATTAATATTATTCAATCAGGTGTTAACTCTCGCTTGCTTACCAGTTCATTGAATGCTACTGCTACCGTCTTATAAGTAATAGCAGATATTTCAGCAGGAAATTGCGTACTTTTTTAATCTTAGAGACTTTCCAGTTGCTTGCGGTTCTTAAAGTTTGGTGAGTTCTTTGCCGACTATGGTGAGCCATGCTTGCGATGCTATTGCATTTTTTTAAAATCCTTTTCCTTTCTGATCCATTGTGCTTGGTCGATTTTGCTGAAAGTTTTTATTCAATATTCCGTCACAGAATGCTTGAAATTCAGTTGATGTTGGTGTGTTAATTATTATTTGGCGAATTGGCAGAGTCGTTAGCGCGTCGGACAGAATGATTTTCAGTATTCCTTCTGGGTCACTGCGCTCTGAGTTCAAATCCCGCCGAGGTCAGCTTTGCCTTTTATCCTTCCGGGATCGATAAAATAAAGTACCAGTAAAGTACTAGGGTTGTTGGGCTTGTGCCTATTTTCATTTTTACACGCCCACACAAACCCCCCGCCCTCACTATGTGTGTATCCTTGTCCTTGTGCCGTCTCCATTATCTGGTCAATAAGGACCCTTACTTCACTGTGTGAAGAGGGCGGGTCCGAAAGTCAGCCCTACGGGGCAATTTTTGGGCAAGAACTTTTGTATATTCTGTTTTCTTTTGCAAAGTCATGACTTCAACAACAAAAAAACACGCCCACTGATAGACTTTACGACGTGATGAGAGGAGGGGTGCTTTCTCCTACCATTGCTCTTGCCAGTGAGGACCCCCCCCCTTCCTAATACCACCACCATCAGCAAAACATCTAGCAGTGACAGCGAAAACTTGTCGCGTACTGATACCATGTTTGGTCGTGAATGCGATGCTGTGAGCTGCAGCGGCAACAACAACAACAACAATTACAACAACAACAACAACAGCTGCAGCAATGGGAACGACAGCGTCAATGGTGAGCTAAACGGCAACGGTTTTAACAATAACAACAGCATCAACGAAAGCAACAACAACAACAACACGATAAGCAGCAGCAGTAGCAGTAGCAATATGACTACCACCACTGCCGCCCTGAGTTCTATAGTCACCACCAACATAAACACCAACACCGCCACCACCAACAACAACAGTACCAACAAAGGTTACAGTGACAACGGTGACGGGAGCAGCAGCAGCAGAATAAACGACAGCAGCGGTGGCAGCAGCAGCGGCAGCAGTGATAGCAGCTCCAACCCCAATGACAAGGCCTCTTTTGCGAGAGTAACTGCTCCCAGAGAACTCTTCAAACTCTCGCTGGAAGATAAGAGGGCCAGGCTCGAAGATGCCGCCCGATATCGAAAGATAGATGGGAGGAAAACTATCCTGGCTCCTCTACCTGAAATCATGGAGGGATATCAAAAAGAACATTTCACTACCGGTGCATCTCTTCGAAGAGCCGTCGCCTAGAAATGGCAACGAATGCACAAGTAGAAAATACCCTAAAAATAATATGGCAAGATACCCTGCACGTGTCCAGGGCCAAGCAGTACGGGGGCATAGAGGTCATTTCAAGACTGAGTCCCTAGCACTGCAACACTCCGTGGTCCTCTGGCGGAGTGAGGATTTCAGCCTCTACCCAATGTAATTGGGCAGAAGAACAGCCCGAATAAATATTCAGGACATCCCACCAGGTTTCGATCTCTGGTGGATCGTATCCTGTGTAGTACTAGAGGGGAGTGACATCCAGCTGGATGTTCAGAAGACCTGGTCTTGGACCACTATAAACATCCTCATCCACGTAAGGACAGAGGATCTGGAAAGACCGCATCTCCCTGCCGAATGGGAGGGAGCTGCACGTGTGGGTGGACGGCCGAAGGTTAAGATGCCATTTGTGTGGTCCCACCGACCACCCTAGAGCCTTCTGCCTACGCAGCCACATGAGGCCAGGGTAAAAAAAGGCACGAGTGCTGCCGTCACCATCGCCGCAACAACAAAAACAACACGCTACAACCGCGACAGCAACAGCAGGAAGAACAACAAATAAAGGAGCAACAACAAAAAACAACAACAAAAACAGCAGCGACAACAACAGCAACAGATGCAGTTGCAGCAGCGGCCGTGATAATGGCAACAGCCTCAGCACCAACAACATCCGCAACATGAGTGCCGTCCGTAGCAGCAGTAGTAAGAGCAACGGCCACAAGAGCAACAGCACCATCAACAGCCAAACCCACCACCCAGGGGAAACCCCAACCCAGGACCCCTTCTCTCTCTTCCACCCTTTCTCCCACTCTTACATGAACAAGCATAGACACACACACACACACACGCACACGCACACGAAAACATACCCCTACACCGTCCGAGTCGGAATTATCTGACTCGGCATCCTCATCTTGCGGTGACTAAGGGAACCCCGAAAAGCCAAAAAACAAAGAAAAAACCAAAAGAAAAAGAAAAAAAACCCATACTCAAGACACCACACCCAATTCCCCAGAGACAACGAAATCTTCAACAATAACAAATACACCATCACCACTACCACCTCCACCAACAACAACAAAAACACAACAGATACAAACACAAACACACAACCCCAACAACACCAACCAAACACACAACTCCACTCACAATAACAACAAAACGCATCCAAACCCAACTTTGTGCTAGTACGAAAAACAACAAAGAAATATTCTATTACATAGCACAGAGGCGGGACATTGAGACGGAGGGGTCGCTCACATTTCAGATTCACTAAAGGTACCTGAGGACCTTAAAATGGTCAGGCTGCCCACGAAAACATACACTAGAATGAAAGAGAGATTTCCACATGACGTTGGGTTTCCCCAGTGCACGGCCACGAACAGGCTCTTGTGGGTCTTCCCCAAGGAACCCCAGACGGACATGGAGGTGGATGCACCTCGATCGCCAAGACGAAAACCATTAGAGTAGGAGACCCCTTTTCTTTTCCCTATTTCCTACGAACATGGCAGTAGTAAGAGTAGGAAGTATAGATGTACGTGGCCTGGGGTCACCTTGGAAACAAGGTCACATATTGTACGTCCTCAGGTCACTAGATATAGATGCGGTAGCAGTCAGTGAGACCAGGATTTCCGACACGCACACACTGGCGCCCATCTTTGACAGCTACGAGGTGTATGCATCCGTTAGCCGGCCCAGATTGGGTGCAGTTGGAATGGCTGTGTTTGTTTTGGAAAGGCTTGAGTCTCGAAGTAAGGACGAGCTTCCTGGACCCGGATGGTAAGTCGGTGGCTCTGGACGTGCACGATAGCGGTGCCTTCAGACTAGTGGCCGTCTATGCCCCGACAGGGGCAGGGCGGCCAGATTTCTTCAGGCGTGTAGAAGACTTTTTGTGAATGTCTCACTCTTTAGTACTAGCGGGGGACTGGAACGTCATCCTGGACGCATGTTGGGATTGTGTAGAATTAGGTGATAGAAAAGGGGGTTTAAAAGCCTCAGCAATCCTGCTGAGGCGTTTCCAACTGTCTGAGAGGTACCGACTGGATTTCCAGAATGCGCCAGTGTGGACAATGACCAACCGTGGGTCATCCAGATCGTATATAGATAGAACATTTGTTAGGCCAGTGGATAGGGATAGCATAGGGTGTCCAGAATTTCAACTGGTCGGCTATACAGACCACGAATGTGTGATCTGCACGGTGGCCCTAGATAGGACTCGTAGATAGGGACCCAGTTACTGGAAGCTGAACGCGTCGTTCCCGGCGCGCGAAGCCTTCAGAGACCGGGTTAGCACTTTAGTTAAGCGGCGGTTGACAGGGGCAATCGTCAACAACCGGTGGTGGGACGCCCTGAAGAGGGCGATTAGAACAGAGTCGATAGAATTTAGCAAGGAACTGGTGATAGAAATAAATAGATTAATGAGTAAATTAGAAGAGGCGATTAGGAAAGGCATCGTGATGTGCTAGCGGTGAGAATGGCCGTTGACCATTTCTTCAACGCGAAACACGAAGGTTGCGTTGTCAGAGCTAAGGCACGTGCAATAAAGCATGAAGGAACGAAAGCCGTTCGATGGGCTCGGGTGGCAGAGGAGCAACGTGGAAACAAAGCCACAATTCGGTCTTTGACAGACCGAGTTGGGTGCGTGTTACTCGATTCCAGACAGATGTGTGCGGCTCTCCAGCGGCACTTTGCTCAACTGTTCGGTGCGAGCGGGGGGACGGAGATGGTAGTGGACTTTAGTGTGTACCTCAACGGCCTACCGTGATTCTCGGTGAATGATACGGAGTGCTGCGAAAAGCTGATAACAGCAGCTGAAATACTGTTGCCGGTAAGTGACTGTATGAGGGGCAAATCGCCTGGTTTAGATGGTCTGCCCAACCAGTTTTACGCTTATATGCCAGACTTGTCCGGTGACGTCCTGGCAGACGTCTACTGCAACTGGCAGCAGAACGGGAGAATTCCTAGTTCTGTGAGCCGGGGAGTAGTGGCACTGCTGAGGAAGGATCCGGATAAGGGGTACGTTATAGATAACTTCCGGCCCATAACTCTGCTCAATACAGAGTTTAAGATTTTGGCCATGGTGCCAAAGAGGTTAGTGCTTGTCGTCGAGAGCGTGGTTGGGAAAGCGCAGACGTGAGTGATCCCGATCAAGTCTATCCACCACAACCTCCACCTCATGCGGTACATCGTAGAGACGGTGGGTAATAAACCTGGCTTCGGTGGGGCTCTGATCAACTTAGATCAATTGAAAGCTTTCGATAGAGTTGACCATCACTACTTGGTAGCTGTCCTAAAGGCAGCCGGCTTCGGTCCCGTTTTCAGAAGCTGGATCGCTTCAATGCATAGCGGCATCTGCTCCGTGGTTAAAATAAATGGCTACCTAACAGAACCGTTTCGAATCACAAGCTCGGTCCGTCAAGGATGTCCACTTTCATCACTTCCGTATGTGCTGTGTCTCTAGCCACGACTGAGGAAGCTGGAACTATTGAGAGGCATCCCGTTCGAACTGGGACGTGGGAGAGCCATGTCGGCATATGCGGACGACGTCACCGTAATGGTGTCGGTTACCAGGGAAATCGAGGTGGTTGGCACCATTCTAAAAGAATACGAGGTTTTGAGAGGAGCAAAGATTAACCATGGGAAGTCGGTGGGCTTGCAAATCAGCACCTGGAGGAGCAGGTCCATCCCGTCGGGTAGCATCGTGGG
The DNA here is from genome assembly GCA_027124095.1 of Muusoctopus leioderma. Taxonomy (NCBI): domain Eukaryota; kingdom Metazoa; phylum Mollusca; class Cephalopoda; order Octopoda; family Octopodidae; genus Muusoctopus; species Muusoctopus leioderma. Next base: position 7,234 of record JAOPJM010031424.1, on the reverse strand, counting down.
GCGCTGGACCGACGGTCCGGTTAAATTGCTCGGTGTCTGGTTCGGTCCAGACCTCCAAGTGGATAGGAACTGGGATGAGGTAACGAGCCAGTCTCACCCAGAATTGGGCCGGGAGGATGCTATCCCTGAATGGTCGGGCAGAGGTGGTGAATGCGTACGTCACCTCCTTTATATATTACCGCCTGACCGTCGTACCTTGCCCAAGTTCTCGTCTCACCAGATTGGAGCGTCTGCTCTTCCACTTCTTGTAGGAGGGACGCGTTCCACTGGTGAGAGTACCCTTTACGCAGAGGGCTCGGGATGCCGTGGCTGCTGATGCGCAGACATGCGCTGAGTTCACCCTCTGTATTTCACCCTCCCCCAAAGTATCTTACTCTCTCTCTCTCACTACTTTTCTGTCTCCGACCATTGTTTCTGCAACGCATGCACAACTACTAACTCTCTACCATTTCCTGTTATTCTCTACAGTGTCCAAAACTCTCCTCGGTTAAGGACGAAGAAAAACTTGCCTCTCCTCCCCAAAGAGGGACTTTGTCCAAAATAGCAGGAACATCTCTCTCAACGGCATACACACTCAAGAAGCTTTAAACTTTACTAATATATGTGTGTGAAAGTGTTTGTGTGTGTATACATGTCCCTAATCATATATGACAGCTACTAAAATAGGATAAGGCACCTGATGACTCTTACTATCTTTCGCTCAGAGCACAGTCCTTCCCTCAACTTCAACTTCTAAATGGAATCAAAAGACAACCCCTTACATCCAAACGAAATTTGGTACTCTACTACATCTTTAGTAACATTTCCTGCAAGGTAACGCTTTTCTCTGCACGCCCTCGCTTTATCTTCTAGTTGTATTTAAAGAAATATTTGACGTTTCATTCTGAGAATATTAATTATTATTCCTTCTAAACCGACATAGGAACAAACATTTTTTCGGGTTGATAGTGACGATTTAACTGACTCTTTATTATTTACTCTACCGACTGTGGAAAGATGAAAGCATATTCGACGACTGGGTATTCGAACTCAGAACGTAAGAGGGCGCAACTAAATCTCGGAATACTTTTTCTCCGATGGTTTACCAGTGATGCCAATACACAGTCCTTAATAGTGATTTCTGACATTGGCACAAGGCCACATATTTGGATGTATGGGAATAATTGATTACATAGATGACAGTACTTAATTGGTAGTTATTTTATCGACCCCGGATGAATTAAAGGCTCAGTTAACATCGTTGGGAGTTGAACTTTATATAGTAATAACTGTTTCTTACAGCCACAAGGCTAGACATTTTGAGGGAGGGGAACAGTCGATTATATCGACCCAGGACTTCACTGGTACTTTGTTTATCGATCCCGAAAGGATGGAATGCAAAATTGACCTCGATTGCATTTGAACTCAGAATGTCAAGAGATGGAACAACTACCGAGAGGAATTCTTTCCGATGCTCTAACGCCTCGGACAATTAGTTGCCTTCCTCTAGCCCACTTATATGGTGAGGGAACAGTCAAATACATCTATGCAAGTACTTGACTGGTGCTTTATTTGATTGATCCCAAACTGAGGAAAGACGACTCCCGGAAGAGTCAGTACGTAGTGGGTAAGGTAAAGGAAATTTCTTAGAGTAATTTTTGTTTTTATGTTCTTGTATTTCGTCGAATAAACTTCAATGTAATATATAACTGTGTAGCAATATTTGTAAATATACACGACATTTCCTGCTACGCCATTTACACGGATGTTATAGCAGACATACTTTCACTATAACATGATGGGATGAAGACTATTGGTAAGAAAATATGTAAAGTTCAGTAAAACTATATTTAACGCAAGATATACCATAACGGATGTTGAATATATTATTTGGATACTACTTCCTTAGTCTGATCGGTTCTATTTGCATTAGTTTTTTTTCTATATTTTAAAATATTTTGTTGGCTATTTTTTTTCGTCTGCTTCTTCCGTTGTTCAAGTTTTGTTCAGTTTCCTTCAAAACTGTTGTTTGGAGTCACAGTTTTCAGAGCAATTAAACTGTCTGATGAGTAGCCAAAATATCAACACTTCAAATATTGATAACTGACCCTGCACTATTTCAAAGACCTGGACACTTATATTTCAGCAAACGGTAAGTAAGTAGAAATGCTGAGGATGGGGTAGATAGTGCGATAAGTAGTGTATATTTAACGAAAATTTGGCTCGCTTACACTGCAGTACTGATTTGAATGGTTGACCTCCATGTATTTACCTAGATAATAATAATAACAGTACTAAGAGTGTTGTATGTATTTTCTAAAAGAGGAACGTTGTGAAACATTACAGAGAGGAAGCATAACAAGTAGGAGGTAAGTTCATCGAGTGAATTGAAGATACAAAATAATATATAAATATAATATAATGATCACAATACATATTATATGTATGTGTGTGTGTGTGTATGTGTGTGTGTTTTCGTGCGTGTGTGTGTGTACGTGTGTGTGTGTGTGTGTGTGTGTGTGTGTGTGTGTGTGTTTAGTTGCTCATGTCTGCCTTGAATCCTCTACAGACTATAAGCATTGACTTTGCACTGGTCGCCTTTTTTTTAGCTGGTAGAAGGATGTGAGAGTCTGGCAATAATCCAAATGCTAAGTACCCAATATCGGTTTTATGTGTGACCAAGTCTAACAAAAGACTATCATACTCGTTCACTGTTCAGAATTTAGAGATATCACAGCTTCAGCACATACCTCAGTATAATCACCCACTTAATCCATCCCGAGACCCTTCCCTTCATGCTGCAGAGTGTCTATTGGCATCGGATGGAATTTCTAACAAGCTGACCCTGCCCCTTTCATGGGAAACGAACAATCATCCTCTCTAATTTAGCCGGATTCGGCTTCGTTCAAAGCATGTCTCTTCAGTAATATAACATCTAAAACAATACCAACAGCAACAACATAAATATGCAAATAAACAAATAAATACTATTATCATTTTAATCTTATTGTTTAGCATTATCATGTTTGCAACAGTTTCATGCAAGCTTCGACTGCATCACCAAGTGTACCTCTGTTTTCATGAGTTGTGTACAACATTGTTTTTTAGTGGTATAGTATTATGTTTGTAAGCTATATCTGTTTTGCTTTGTTGTGAGTGTTTTGTTGTTTCTCTTGTTGTTTCAGTTTCATCAGTGTGTTTGTTTATGTAGAATATATGCTACGTGAATTGTTTTATCTTATTGGATGTAGATTGTGTCTATGTGTTGTGTGATTTGTGGCTTGTGTTTTGGCGTCGAGTGGTAATTGCGTAGAGTATATGCTATGTGGGTTGTGTTATATTATTGTTTGATTAATACTTAGAGTATGTGTTGTGTTAATTGTGTCAGTTTTAAGGATGACAATTGTATAGAATATGTCACGTGTGTTTCTCAGAGTGTACAACGTCAGTGTTACTATTGGATTAAACGTGTGTTGCGTAGGATAAAGGTTATGACTAGTAGGGATATTGTTTGCACTGTGTATGGAGTTGTGAGCGCTGGTATAGTTTGTATGTCTTACTCTTTATCATACATAACTAGGACTCCAATTATTATTACTAATGTATTTACTGTCATTCCCCATATACTGGTTATTTCAACTTCACGATCCTTGTTATCAGACAGTTTCTCGACCTCATTCCTGACGGTATTTGGGTCAGAATAGTTCAAGGTATCCATCAGAGAACACAGGTCCTCAATAATTATATTTCCGTCGTTTACTTGATCTTCTTGTAAGTCCGAACTGGCATGCCCCAGATGATTTTACCCGTGTCGTTGTAATATGCAGTGTTTGGTACATATTTGTACCACTTCTCATCCGTGTTCACGTCAAAGTGCCGGCTTATTTCCTACTGGACATAGCTGCTGACTCGAACTTGCCAAGGAGTGGGCAACCAGAAATGATATGGTCAATTTTCTCATTGTATGGTTTTCATAATCTGCACTTGATGTTAGTTTCTATTTTTCATAAATTATTTTATTTTTTAAATTATTTGTGGTAAGGCATTGGTCGTGTTTAGCTAAAATCAGATCTTGTTTCCATTTTTTAGCCCAAAGCTGTTGAATCAATGTTGGCTTTCTCTCTAGCTTACTTCTTATCTGCTGAGCCACTATTGGCTATCTTTCTAACTTACTACCTTTCCGCGAGGTTTTTCTCTCCATGTTTTCTTCAGTAATTTTTTAATTTCGTTTAGATTTCGTCTATTTTTCTCTAACAACTTGTTTTGTTCTTATCTAAATATTTTCTTTAGTGCAGTTAGTGTCCTGTTCATATTTTGTTATTTCCTTATCTATACAGAAAGTTTTTTCATCGTGTTGTCATTTCACGTATCAGTTTTTTTTTTTGCTTGCATCTAAGTATGTTTTTAGTCTCATTGATATAAAGTTGAAGTAGTTTTCTATTTGTATCAGATACCGTTCTCCTCTGCGTGGTATGTATATTTTGTCAATATCAGCTTGGAGAGTGGTACATTCAGAATGCTGATAGTAGTTTCTTGTTTTGTTTCTGTCTAAGCTCTTCAATTCAATCAACTTCCAATTTATTATGGTGAAGCTCTAGTTTATAACTGGGATGGTTAGTGTATTTTTACGTATTAACTGATTTCTAATACGCAGTTAAGTTTCGATATTAGTCTGACTCTTCTGTAGTACTATGTCCTAATTTAATCCTTCATTTCTGTGTTCCGTATCTTATAAGTTTCATCTACTCTTAAGTATTTATATGAGTGATTCTGGTCTAATTTTCAGTCTATGTTTAATTTAATAATTTCAGCTTTAGTTAATTTACCTCTCCTTGTAGTAGCTTTGAAACATTTGTCTAACCCCATACTCATTTGTGTGTCTTGGCTTAATTTATGAAAAACATTTAGCTGGTTTTCCAACTGAGTATTGCTCATTGTGAATAGTTTAACTTATTTCTTTTATGACTGCTGTGGCTGTCACGTATATTATTTCGGAGTGCTATCTATATTCAGATATAAATGGTATCAGTGGTCAATGAACATTCTTTTGTATATGGACGGCCTTAAGTTGTTCGCTTCTCATAAAAAAAACATATGAAACACTTCTACACATATCACACGAATTTAACAGAGGAATTGTAATTTGATTTGGATTTCAAAAAATACTCCAAGCCAACCTTGGACAGAGGACAACTAATTAAGAGCACGAGTAGTCCACATGGTATTGAAAAAGACATAAATGTGGACATACAAATACAGTATATAGAAATCAATGAATTAGACAGAGTACAACACACACAACTGAAATAAAAAATGTTAGAGTAGAATATTATAGGCGCATTAGATCAATACTGCAAAAATTAAGGTAATAAACATCAATAATCTAGCTGTTCTAGTAATAATTTAATGTTATAATATTCTCAACGCAACGCTTAATGAACAAGCAAAACTAGACCGAAAATAATGAACAGTAATGACTGCATTTACAATGAACCACATAAAATCTGACGTAGTAGGATTTTATTTACCACGAATACAGAGGGATGTGACCTTACGCACTAAAAACAAAAAGCTATTATAAAATATCCACTCTAGGATTATAAAATGCCTAGTAAAGGACAACGGTAAACCAATACTAATAGCTATAACACACGAACAACACTAAAACTCTTTTATGTCTTCAAGGAAGACAACAATACAGGCTAGAGGCGGAATGGGCAGATAACTGTGAGTATAAAGGGGAGACAACAACAGAAGTTGGCAAAAAGTGAATACCTAAACTAAAAATAGGGCTGCAGAGAGCTATGATAAAGCAATTACTAGAAACCCCTCACGTGGCCAATATCTAAAAGAAAAATAAACATGGTGGAAATAGTCTAAGAAAAATCAAAATACTGACTGAGAAGCGCAGGACTCAAAGCTGAGAATGAAAGATTCTTCATTGCAGCAGATCATCAAAGCCTCCTACCAGAAATGTCCAAAAGCATGTAAAGAAGAAGAAAGCATTAATTAACTACATACTATATGGGGGGCTGGAAATAAAATATTAGCTGGCTACCCAGTGTTAGACAACAAAGAACACATCTACAGGCAATATAGAGTTGTGGCTGTTATACACTGGATATTTTGCCAGCATTATTAAATATAAATACGAAAGACGTGGTATAAACATATGCAAGAAAAGGTCTCAGAAAATGGCAAGGTGACCAGGAGGAAATCCATCTAGGGCCAGTTGAGGAACCCCACAGATCCAAGCTCATCCTGAGCACCAAGGGAAAGTGCCCTCTCCAATAGTCGTTCTCCAACTTACAGGCGTATACTTAGAGCGGTTCCATCCACTCTTGCCATTTTCACCACTCTCACCCACCTTTCGTAAAATTTGCATGGGAACAACAACTCCCTCTCCACCCTCACCTTCCTCTTCAAGCGAATCTCGAAAAAGTCAATGAGGGCTCGACCGAAGAGGTAAGTGTTTGTCCCTAGACCTCTCAATCTCGTCCACCACATAACCTCTTTCGCTACAGCCACCTGAAGAGGAAAACTGCCTTCCCTGCCCGGTTAAACGAGGGCGGCGGAACAAGCATCACGATGGACTCAGCCGACAGCTGGCTCCGTCCCACATGTGACAGCAGCTGTTCAATAAAACTCTTCAAGTCAGCAATGCCCGGACACTGAACGAGTGTGTGTCGAACAGTTTCATCGCACTGCTCGCATCTCGGAGCAGAGCGATGAAACCGTCTGTAAAGTTTATCCCGTGCCTGTAGAGTTTATCCCGAACAAGGAGTGCCTCTCGGTAGCACTGTCAGACCAAGGACTTCTGGAAGTTATTCATAGTAGTCCCCGACACGAACGTTCTCCGGAACAGACTAGCCAGTTTGTTAATAATTATTTCTATTATTGGCACAAGGCCAGAAATGTAGGGGAGGGGTAAGTCGATTAAATCAACCCCAGTACTTGACTGGTACTTTGTTTCTCGATCCCCAGATGGATGAAAGGCAAAGTTGACCTCGGCGGGGTTTGAATTCAGAGCGTAGCAAGCCGGAACGAATACTACTCAGAGCGCAGTGAGCCGGAACGAATATAACAACAACAACAACAACAACAACGACAACAATAACAATAACAATAACAATCTTTTCTTTATTGGCCACAAGGGCCCAAAAGACATAAAATACAGTGTATTACAGACATACGTGTGGTGAAATAAAATATATACAAGAAAAGACGGGGGAGGGAGAAAGACGTTATACAATGA
>JAOPJM010031337.1:0-15315 GCA_027124095.1 Muusoctopus leioderma | reverse complement strand
TATATATAATAAAGATGTATTTAAGATATATACTTATAGTAAAGATATATATATTAATACAATAAAGATAATACATCTATAAAGAAACAATTTTGAAATTTTACGAAATATTTAAATGTTTCTTTGATTTTCTTATACATTTCCTTTCAGATATTAACTTCATTATACCTCGTAAATTGTTATGATTGTAATGAAAATAGTTGTAAAATTGGTAAATTTGTAATATTTCCATACTATGATTAAAGAAGGTAAAACTCATTTCATCTGTGCACTCTAAATGAAATTTATGACAACTTAGAGACATTTAACAAACTTTTATTTCTTTATCGTCTATATTATCAGCATTGTTATTTCATCGTATAAATATAAATAATATTCACAAAACATTTAAAATACGTATTTTTTATGAAACATGAAATTATCTAAATGTATATGAAATTACTAAGCTTGATATCAAAACTTGAAACATAATATATTTTGTTATATTCTATCATAGACACAGGTCTCAGTTTTTAATAGAAAAACATTCTTCTTTTCATACATTTGCTAAATTTACGGGGTAAAATGACTACAAGGAAACCGTAAGACAATATTGTCTCACTGGAACCTTAACTGCTGCTCTAGGACAATGTCACAAAACATACATAAAAGTAATTATTATTATTATTTTATCATCATCAACAACGTCATCATTATAATTAATAATATTATTGTTTTCCTTTGTGAATTTCCCCTGGAGATTTGAAAGTCGCATATGTCCACTCAGAACCTTACATACATTATCTCGCCTTACTTCTATTATCTCCTTATCAGTAAGCGAGTTGTAAAACAAAATATTTGCTGCATGGTTGAGTGGTTATGTTGCAACCGGTTTGGTCTGGTGTCTGTATTAATAACGGAGGAAAAATAACGTGCTATATTGTGGGTCAAATCAATCCAGACATTTCGTGATAGCATCAATGCAATACTGACAAATGGTGCGGTAACCGTTGTGATCTGAAGTCGATAGCTGATGAAGAGAAAGTCCCTCATTGAGAGCTGTAAGTAAAATATTATTGTTGATGTTAGCAATGGACGATCATGTTTCACAGAGCTCCGCTTAGAAGATATTTTCTTCTAGGATTACTCGATGAAAAAACGTTTTAGTGGAGGGTTTTGTTTACCAACAAAGGGCTTCGGAATATTTAAACGTCCAGCCTATTATCTGGTGTAGTATTAAAGGTTCGTTGTTAGACACTTTACTGTATAGATATAGTTTACAACACCATTTTTCTTGGTTTATTAGTGATTCAATATAGCCACCTCTGCTGTAGTGGGAGGAGGTGGTAGCTACAACGGTGGTAGCAGTGAATACCACCCCCTGCCTTAAAACATTTGAAAGCACAAAAGTAGATTTAAAAGGATAAGCAAAAATACGAATGACGATTAAACAAACACATTATAAACACAGACAGTTGCAATTTATCAATCGCAAGATGAAAACAAGTAGCGAAAACGCAAACTTAAATGACAATAAGAAAAATACCAAGAAAAACAATAGTAATTCATTCTTTGCTAGCATTGCAAGCCAAAATCAAATACTAGACATCTGTCAACTCCAGGAAAACGAAAACGCGTGTAAGAGGTATGTCACAAAAGAGTGTATCTTCTTATCCAAGGAATTTATCCGAGAAAGGGTGAGAATGAAAGTGGCATACCTCCCTTTTTGCAGAAACGGACAGGCTTCCATATGTCCTCGAAAGAAGAGTTGAAGGAAGCCCTGGCCAACGTGTGGCTGCATGTGTGCCCTATCGACTGACGCAAAGAATATAGAATGGTATGTCTCGGAATTAAATCCGAGAATAAAGTGAGGAGATAGGCAGAGCCACACACCTGATCACAGGCTGGTAGTAACTTAGAAAAAGGAACACGAGTGTCACAGCCAGAGAATATGGTACTCGGCTTGTCACCACAAGCGTACGTGCGAAAGTAAACCGCCACAACATGTGATCTGATGCTGTCTGCATGTATATCCAGCCCCTGATGTGCCCCAAAGACAACAAGGCTATCGTGAAGCTATACCCAATTTAAAGATTGGAGAGTATGTCAATTAGACTGGTGATGCAGCTGCTACAAGCGTCAGAGTAAAATCCTCTTGAGGGCCTTCAGACAAGAGCTGGAAAAGCAAATAAATCTGGGGGTAACAGCAAACAACAGAAAAGGCTGCAACAACAGCATATCCCCGATGGGAAGACCATGGCTGGCCTGCTGCTACCGCTGTTTCCAGAGCACTACCGGTCGCATCTGCGAGGCTAGTCAGAGCGGAAGCAAAAGAAATTGCTTCAACCTCAATGCTATCAGCACCAGGGGCCGGAAACAAGGCACCGAGAAGCCGTGGGTTTCCTCCTTCAGCACATAACTGGTCAGAAGCTTCGAGCAGCAGTCATATCCAATAGTCTTATGGTGATGGGAAGGAAATGGAAACTGAGGAAATGTGAGAAACCACCGAAAAGAGTAAAAAAAGAGGCAAAAGGAAAAATGAGCCCAAACTAAAGGCTTGCAAAAGGCTGGAAGTCCCTAACAAAGGTACACTCATTCCTCCACACAGAGACTGAATTTCATGGTAACCCAAAGACTGTAACCTCAGTTTATACGATCGGTTAGAAAAAACTAAAAGATGACAAAAATACTGTACTGATTGAGAAGGAGATGGGTGTCCAATACCAGGAGCTCCTAGAGGGTAGATGAATGTTTAAAACAACAGCAGCGGTCCATTGGCAGCTAAAGAAGCACTACCGAGAACGGTCCATTGACAACCAAAGATGCACTATCCGTCAACACATTTGCAGTGCCAGCTATAACACATGGCTCTGTGGTATTGTATTGAAGCAGGACAATTAAATTGTCCAGTACCAAATCATCTACTCCACTGGATAGTGCGCGTCGTTTTATCTTCAGATTTTTACATTTCCCTAGTTCAAAGAACATCTAAATGTCCTTACCAAACTGGTTGTCAATACGGGGGAGGACGCTGAAGATAATAACTGTTAGCAGCATATAATTTCAGTTCATCTGTGAAAAGTACCAATCTCATCCGTAGTGGATGACGTTGTTCCTACCACTCCCCATGTAGTATCGCAAATTACCTTTTTTCATTAGTCAACTTAAAGGTAACAGGCATAGGATGAAATAAAGATCAGAATTACTGCCTCTTTGGAACATCCCGGTAGATATTCCAGAGAGGCTGGGGCTTACAGTTGTGGTATTGTTACTGACCGTAAGAACTGTCTGCCATGCTTTCATTGTTATTTTAATAAAATTCACGGTAGTGTCGTCAAATTAATGTACCTCCAACATCTTGATACGTTTGCCATGAGGGACCCAATCAAAGGCTTTCTTGTAGTCGATTTAGGCACATGACAGGTTCTTGTTTTGTACCTTGGCATCATCCAGTACCATCTTGTTAACAAGGAGCTGGTGGATTGTCTCGTCGGAGTTGGGCATAAATCACTTCTGTTCTACAGGAATTACATTGGTTTTTTAAAATGTCCAATTATCCCGTTGAATAGTATTTTGGGAGCACATAAATGATCTATTTGAAAGAAATCACAGAAGATTAAGAACATTAATTAAATCTAACTATAGAAACTAAAAACTCATGCAAGAAAGTAAAACTATTGGTTACAGCTGTCAGTCACAACAATGCGACAGCGTTAAATGGCAAAATATATTAACCATATCGATCGTCGAGTATCAATTGTATGGATGAAATATCTTATAAGCACATAAAATGCCCTTACAAGAGCTTTTAGCATTCTTCTGGAACAAAATAAATAGCACCATGAATCTATTCAGACATTGCTACTGACTGACCCTGTTTATAAAAACCATTGATGTGTTATATTTCAATTGTCATCAGAGACAATGAAGAGGCTATCTCTATACAGTTGTTCGCCCTGCAAGAAATAGCATCCGAATCTCCCTCAAATCTCACCCTATTATCTTTTTTAAAAGTACACATTTGGATAATGTAGTCGGAGAGACACTTTGTCTGAAAAAAGAAGGAATGATCACAGCTGAAACATTTTGGGTTACAGAATTGATTTGTCAGAGCTAACCTGAAGCTGAACAACGACAACAATATTGAAGCTAAACAATAACAACGTCTAGCATTGTTATACAGTACGCACCCTTCTCATTAACATAATATCAGACAGACGTTGACTAACAAAACTCTTAAGAATGTCATAGATCGATTATAAAACAACTTTCCCAGATCTTAGAAGTGTTCAAATATTTGGAATATTCCAATATAAAGGAATTATGTCTATCAAACCCTGAAAATCTAAAAACAAAATCACTACAAAAGAGGGAAGAGAAACCAACTACTAGCCGAATTTCCAAAAGGAATTTACCAATGAGACTCATTATGCCCTTCACATTTTGTGTAGTACTAATACACATTAAAGCTCCGTTTACCCAGATTGTATACATATACATCTGTATTGGAGATTCAATAATCACCAAATAGTTCCCGCATCAGATGAACTTTCTTTCTAAAATGCCGAAAGGGCAGACACTCCAGTTTCGTCAGACACTTTTTGGGGGAAAGCACACCATCAGGCAATAGCACACTATTAAATGGATGTACACGCTGGGCAACTCCGATCGCTCTTTAAGGGACAGCTTTCTTTTGGTCCATTTCTGGCTATTTTTGCTACTCTGATGGTTACCTTGTCCAAGTTCTTCTCCTTAGCTATTGTTTTACAAACGTTTCAGATTTTCACAATTGATCGACAGGCTTTGGACATCTTTTTACGTATCGAAACCCTACAAATTTCAAATCCTCTGGTTCATCTTCCTTACCAATATAACCAGAAGATCTATGCATATGTTTATGTTGGTATTCTTGTTGTTCTCGTCGTTTCTCTTTTGGGGTTTTGGGCGTAAATATTTCCTCGATCTTTGCAGGAAGTGTAGGTGCAGCTGTTTATCCCTTCTCTGCTCCCTCGCATTTATTTTTAGTGTTTAGAGATTTTATCTTTGATACAGTTGTTTGTTTTGGCGTATCGATAAGTATTGATGTTATTACTGTTGTTGCTACCCATGTAGTGTATTAATTGTTGATAATGCAAATTGCTGATTACATCTGTTTATAAGTAGAACAGAAAGCCTGCAAATCATTTGGACTTTCTGCACTTCGTTCTCTTGTTCCCACCACGACTCCTATTTCGTACAAACGAACGTAAATACTGTATAGGTGCATATGTCAATGCTTTACATTTTTGCGGCCATTTTGCCAACTTTTACGAAAACATGGGTACAAAGTAAGCAGTTATGGTTTTCGATCATAAATAAACTCCAAATGAAATTAAGTTAGACACTTTACAAACACAAACCCAAGAAGGAAAAATGTGCTCAGAACTGCCCACATGAATCAAACCATACATCTGCCATATGCCGGACGTCCGTAAAAAGTACCCCCGACACTTGGGTTTGTGTTTGTAAAGTGTATAATTTAATTTAATTTAGTGTTTATTTATTATCGAAAACCTTAACCGCTTACTTTGTCATATACTAATGTTGATATCCTGGGAGCCGTTTCACTCATGTCATATAAAGTTATTTAAGTCATTTCAGATATGAAACGTAGAGAATATTTAGAAGTGAAAATGACGTGGAAAAAAGCTATGTTAAATGTAATAAAAAATACGAAAAAAACGATCCATATCCAATTAAGGTTAAGTAGCTGCAAAATACTGAGGACTCACGTGCGAGAGGTGAGATAGGTATCAGTATCGTAGCTGGCATAAAGACACGTTATAGACGCTAACTTGAGTGGGGCGGGTGCCGGGGGCGCTTTGGAATAGTGGTTAAAACGGTTGTCCTGTATATGGCAGATGCGTGGTTCGATTCTCGCGGGAAATTCTGAGCACATTTTTTCCTTCTTGGGTTTGTATTTTTAAAGTGACTAATTTGATTTAATTTAGTGTTTATTTATAAGTACAAAGCATATACTGAAGTCTTATCAATCGCGTGTATTCATCCCCTACAATGTTATGACAATATTCCATAGTTAGAAATCAACTAGTGTACACGTGCTGTCAAAATTGACGGGGTATGTAATTGATATTTTGTTAAGACCTTGTTATTACTGGATTACTTTTAAAGTGTGGTTGTTTAAATATTGTTTTTATTTATGTCGTATCATAATTCATATAATAAATATTTATAGCATTATAAGGTAATTAATGAAATTACCAATCCTGTACTGATAATCACTAAATTATTTACAAAATTCTAAAATAATGTGCAGCCTTGATAGGTTGACATTTACAACAATATTTGTAATACACCATAAGGTATATGTTGCTATTTACATTATTTACAGTATTATACAATATGGTACACGTTACATTTCTCAATAGCATTTTATGTTTCATAATATAGCTCAGATTACAATTAAAGATCATATTTATATTTCATATTATTATACAGGTTGTAGCATATAGCGATATTTACATTTCATATAAAGATACAGATTGCAGTATGCGATTTTACATTATATAACATAGAGTTTTGATTTACAGCAATATCTACATTATACACTATTTTACAGAATGCTGTTTACAACAGTAGTTACATTATTTCACAATATGGTACAGGTTGTAGTTTACAGTAATATTTACAACTTATAATATAGTACAGATTTAAGGTTACATCAAATATATATATAACGTTCCCCTAATATGAAATAGGTTGCAGGATACAGCAAGTCACCCGCATACTATATCTTGAGAAATATATTAAATGCGCATTTAATCTAAACGTTCCCTAACTTTTCTATGTATACCTTAGGAGATAATAAAACCTCATGGCGCTCTGTATTGTTACTTAGTAACTTTAAGCTTCTACTATTCTTAGTTCAACTTAACACCACATAGAGTTGGCCAGGACTAAATACAGGGTTTCACAAATACACTCTCACTGTATGAAATTACTGACATTGAGACTTGTTAAAAATCATAAAAATGAGGAACCGCCGCCTTGTCAAAGTAAAGGGTAGCCTTGTATTACTTGGGGTTAAATCCGCTCTTGGCATTAATACATTATCTCATCTTCCCATGCCACTGATAATTTCTGCAGTGATGCAGTGGATTGTTAAAAATTTGATGATAAGTTTAATGCCATTCAGTAGAGCTTTCCTGGAATTGATGTGAGGCATGAGCATTATATTGAAACCCACTTTTTGCTCATGAGGAGATAATCCCGAATGAGTAAGTTGCTTCAAAATTATGTAAGATAATTTTCAACTTTCCCATCATCTCCGGTTGCAATGTTGTCTGCACACTTATATTCTGTAATTTCACTTGGCAAGATTCAGAACTCTATTATTTAGTTGCAGAGCATCTTTGTGTTTTGGAATTATGATTATATTCTTGCAAACATATTCGATGTAATTGTTGTTGTTCGTCAGGGTTAGCAAATTCTCATATATGGTTTCTACGATATACCTATTTGACACCATTTCTTTTGATATTTCATTGATGTTCGTACCTAAATCGTCATCATTACTTATAGTAGCATTTCCTATCTGCAGCAACCACTGGTTGAATGCTGCATCACTCTGTGATCTCATCTTGTTGTAGAGTCTGAGAGTCTTCCCGTATCTCCAGAATGGTGATGGTTTATGCAAATCTCTATTATATCTCAATTGGAGCCTCTTGATACTAGAAGAAGCTTTCCTCCGAAGAGCTTATTATTCCTCATTATTGTTTTCAATAGAATATCTATTCTACGAAGTGTGTTCACAGAGAGCAGTGGCGCTTTATATGTTATAACCAGAGTAGCATTTTCTATTTTTTGAGAATCTTCTGTGGGTATTTTCATAACTGAACTTAACGTTTATGGCAGCCGTTCTTAAATAAGCCATCGCTTGGTTTCTCAGCAAGAAAGAGCTTTGCTCCACAAAACTGACATATTATGTTAAATTCTCCACAGGAATGATGTTCAGTAATTGTTTCAGAAAATGTTGAGTTATTTATGTTTTGCAACCAGTCGTACTTGCCTCATGTTCTCAACATTACGATATCTCCTGATATTTCTATCACCTTCTGTTTCATTTTGTATTCTTTCAACGTCTCTTATTCTTTGATTGGCTCATCGTGCATCTCTTTGTTCTTTAGTTTCATTTTCTAATCTTGTAACAGCTCTTTGTCTTAGATCCTCAGTTCTTTGATTTCTTTGCTCTTGAGTCTAATCAGTAATTCTTACTGCCATTCTTTGCCACATTTCTTGTTTTCTTCTTTCTCTTTGTTCTTCAGTTTCATTCTGGCTTGCTTGTGCTCTCTCTCTCTCTCTCTCCCTCTCCCTCTCTCTCTCTCTCTCTTTCTTTCTTCATTAATAGATGTCTCTAATCTTCACACAACTCTCTCGTTCACTCGCTTGCGTTTTTCTCAACTGAGCTTCACCTCTAGAGATCATATGAGTCGATAAACTTTGAGTATCTTGAGATCGTCTTGCTGCTGCTGTGTCTGCAATCTGACATGTTCTATAACATCTCATGTACTCTGCTTTTGCTGCGCGACATCGATCCGATTCTCCAGGATCTTTGCTCCTTCTTTGTTCCAGGGCTGGTTAATATATGTTATTCTTATTTTAGACCCGCCTGTTTATACATTAGCTTTCTCTTTTCTCTGTCTCCCTCCGATAATTTTTATCCCACTCGTTCTTCTCACCGTCTCTCCCCTTCTTTTGCACACATACACACACATTCTCTCTGACTGTCTCTCAAATATTGTTTTACTTTCCTTTTATGCATTTCCAAGTATTTTTGTCAATTTCCAAGAAATGCACACACACTCACAAACACACGCGCGCGTGCGTGTGCATTTTCTCACAGCCTCTCAAAATATTTCTTTACTGCAATTTCCAAGAAATGAAAAACCTTCACTGTCGTTTCGATTCATGTAGTCAGTATGTATTCGAATAACGAAAGTGCTATAACACTCTTCATTTCGTTCTCCACTTACTCTCCCTTTTTTTAAAATCTAGACCTCATTTTCACCCTCCCAATTTTCCGTTCTCTACTTTCTCTCTCACACGTTTAATTTACCTCTCGCTCTTACTCTGTCTCTCACTTCTTCTAATCCTTATTATCCATCTGTCTTACTTCCTCTCTCCCTACACTCTATCTCTCACTTTCTTGCTTCACAATCGATCTCTCCCTTTTCAATCCCTTTCTTTCTAGCGTTTTATTATATTCGATAGTTACAGATAAAAATTTAATATAGAAATACACTGGCGTAGAAAGTTACAGACAAAAATTAATATAGAAAAACGCAAATACTGGATATTACTGTTACTAGTTGGCTGTTGTCCACTTTTATGGATATATATTAATTTATATATAAAATTCTTCTTTTTGTATTTTATATATAGAAAGAGAAAAGTAGATACTTACAGTATTTTTTACTTTAAGTTGAAAATCTTGCGACGGCTGCCTTTGCCTTGCACGCTCAGGTTTTTATCAAATAGATGCCAAATGTTGAATCAGATAACAGAAATTATATAATTGTTATAAGTTATAATTATAAAATGTTCATGGTATTATATATTTTACCAAACTTTCTTAATCTGTAATTCGAAAGGTCGTTGGGCCACTGAAGATTTTAGCGTTTAGAGTGTATCATGTATCAAGATCAAATTTCTTTGTGTGGGCCATCCATCTTAAAACTCTCATAGCTAGCTTTGTATTTGGTAAAAAGTAAATTTGGCGTTGTGTTTAGTTAAAAATAAATCGATATTCTAACTAAAGTTATTAAATTAACGTGACAATGATTCCCATTCTTCTGTTTATAATGATATAAATCAGTTCTCTTTATGCTGCTAAGATCAGTTATATTATTCCTTAATTAATTCGAGCAATGTAATATTTATGATTTTAGAACCAATCCTTTGTCAGAAAGTTAATTATAACTGCAAATTAGAATGCTATATTTGACATTAAAATTACATCAGTTATCATGCGCAAGTCAGTGTACACTGCTAAAACAATTAATAACCTTCATTAATAACATTCTAAATATTATAAACTAGTTGCAACAATGTTACAAGCCACATCGTTCGCATAACACCTCAATGTTTTCTCTGATAACCATTTATCGGGAAAACAAAATAGTTGAATTTATGATTTCATAGATTCTTCGTAAACTAACTTCAAGATGTAGTAAAATTCCTGCGTAAAGAAATTTTCAACTGAACCTATAATTAAATCCAATTATACGGAAGTAATTACTCAGATTTGACTCTTTCTTCAAATATAAATACAGTTGATTGTTTCATAAGTTAAATTCGAAAGAATAATGATTTGACTCTTAACTTTCTAGGACCCATTCGAACTAGCTTTCAAACTTTCTACCACTGATGAGTATAAAATATTCCACAATCTAGATAAGATATGTTTGTACTTTGGGAGGGTCATATCACCATTAACCACATGCACTGGTAGTTGTCTACTTCTTCAGATTTTGTTTTTCAAAGTTTTCGCTACACTACGGTAGCTTTTTCAATGATTTTGAACCTCCAAATACAAAAACTAGATAAAAGAGTTTTTGAGATAGATGTACCTCACAAATTTGCTCTC
This sequence comes from Muusoctopus leioderma, assembly GCA_027124095.1. NCBI lineage: Eukaryota > Metazoa > Mollusca > Cephalopoda > Octopoda > Octopodidae > Muusoctopus > Muusoctopus leioderma. Next base: position 4,691 of record JAOPJM010031337.1, on the reverse strand, counting down.
GATACACAATACATTCCGTTACGCTAAAGCCTTCAGTTGTACCCCAAATAATTCGAGGACTCACCAAATGAAGATTTAGAAAGTTAGGAGAACTATATATTATCATGAACAGCTTCTAATTATAATTTACAACAATTCTATAATTTCTTTAATCTGAATAAGTCATGTGTTCTAATAGAGTTATAAAAGCGAAATCTTTGTCAACCCATACGTTAATAAATCAGGTCTGCTGCAATTTCTCGCAGGTTCTGGCAGTACCATGATAGCTGGTGCTTAGCTTCAGTTTTATAGCGGAAGTAGATGAGATAAAACGTCTTCTTCTGGATAGAACGCCACTCTATCGCAGGGAATGACAGCTATGTAAACTGAGGTAATGCAATATAATGTATCCAGTCCAGAAATATAAGGAATCGCTAGCAGTGCAGTTGTACTCACAAACTAGATAAACATAGATTTGGGTAGTCCAATACTTTATACATATGACTATACTATTCAATATCTACAGTCTCTAATGAGCAACACATTTATTCATTCTCACTTCAGCTAATTGATGGAATTAAATACTGACTTGGGAAAAATAATTATAATAGAGTTGCTTTCAGTCCAGTGGATGAAATGCATGTAGTTTACACAAACATGTATACCTTCGTTACCGTTGTAAACACACCAAATTTTGAACGAGCCAACGAGAAACCTCTACTCAGTCGGTCAACATGCAAGATATTGCCGTCAAAACCCCCTTAAATACTACCCGACCGTTTTTAAAATGGTTAATATACAAGATAAACCAATACTGAATATAAAACTAGATGGTCATGACTTGAATGCTGGTCGAACGACATTTTTCGACGTAAGTACACATTTTACCCAACATGCACGAACGCCGTCGGAGATCGACAGAAGCCACGAATCTCCATAAAGCGGCCGCTAAAATACTTTTAAAGATAGATGTCTTAAAATGTCTACAAAATACTCACACAGACATCACCAAATAACACTATTCGCAAATACTTCAGAAGAATACACGACATTACAAACAAATAACAATCTCAGCAACAGCGACAGCAAGGATACAGACAAGAAGTACTGCTCTTACTTCCCTTCCCAAAGTCACAGGTCCGCGCGGAATACATTTCAACATACACAACACCTGAAAGCTCACATAAAAATTTAGAAAATTCTACAATATAATATTAACGGCATCAAAACCACCTTTATGGAACTAAAATATGTCATCATTATACACGACATTTGCGTAGCAATAATTCAAGATACATTCTTACTACTTCAACACAGAAAATGCAATATTCCAAATTGCACTCAGATCAGACTAGACAGACCAGTTTGTAACGGGGTAGTAGTCTTATAACATACATATAAACAAGCACATGAGACAATGATATCGCAATCTCATTCGTAATTGCATTCGTAAACTAATAGAAGACGACACTGCACTAGAAATGTAGAAAACAAACTTCAGCAACACGAAGTACATTAATATAATAAAAGACAGACCTCACCAAACTTCCTGCCAGGTTACACACATCAACTACAACGCTTTAACACTATTGCAAAAACCATAATTGGGGGAGACTTCAATGCACTCAACAGCTCCTGGTTTTCAAATAGTGCAGATAACAAACGAGGTAATATAACAGTAACACAACTAAACTCTCTTTATTTCTTAAACAATCCAAAACAACACATGCGCATACCCCACCAAGCCATCTACAACAACATTTCCCTAAACATCACTTTCTGTTCTACACATTTAGTTACCACAACCACTTAGAAAAACATTCCCCCACCTTCCTCAGACAATCTACCAATATCATCACAATATACTCACGCATCAAATAAAGAAAGCAAAAACACTTTTACAAACTTCAAAAATGCACGATGAAGCGAGTTCCACCAAAAACTATAATTAATGTTCTCAGAATTTAATAACACCACAATTACCAACATAGACACTACAGTACATACATTCAAAACAACAATTATAGCCGCATCCAGGAAACATCCCACAAGGCAACATAAAATCATATAACCCAATTACATATCAGATAGAGACAACCTCAAACACAATACACCAACACCATGCACAACCAAATAAAACTCAGCATCAAACAGCTAAATAAGAACATAAAACATAATAAATCAGAAACAAACAGAAAACTGGCAAACATTTGTATTCAACATAAACCACAAAACAAACAATGAAACACTATCTTGAGTAATTAGTAACATAACCAACAGCAGTTACACCACACTCCATGTCACTATAACAACCACAAATAATATACCCACACTGCAACATCAAGTGAACGCACTTATAACCATTTCTCGAAAATCAGCCCCCAAAAACCATACTAGGGAGAAGAAATGTATGCATCGTCCACGTAGATCATGATTTTGACCCCTTCTTTCCAACAGACACTCAAAGGATAATAGATAAATCTAAAATCTCAAAAGCCTCGCGAGCAGACAATCACAGACTTGCACGTAAGACACCAAGGGCCTAAAGGAGTCACTACACTCACCAACATCTACAAGTACTCATACCAACACAGTTATATTCCTAGAATCTGGAAGCTGGACAAAATCATAACAATTCTAGAGTCCAACAAACACCCAAGTGGGGTAATATCATACAGACCCATCACCCTTCTATGCACACCCGACAACACTCTAGAAAGACTAATCCTTAACATCACTAACCCACACATAACCCTCTCCTAATCACAACACAGATTCAGACCACTACATTCAACCAGCACACACAACTCACAAACATAACACAGAAAACACCTGGCTTCATCAACAAAAACACTCCCAAACACACCTTTTTAATCACCAATAGCATCAGCAAAGATTTCGACACCGTTCCTCGCTATTCTCTCATACAAACGACACTCAACGCAAGACGCTATCAAGTCACCTAATGTACAAGTACACTTCCAGAACTTGCAATTACTCGAATGGAGTGCCACAGGGATTACTCATCTCACCCACTCTTTTCAACCAATAGCTACACGACCTTCCCACACCTCCACAAAACATACAGCAGCCTCATATGCAGATGACCTCCCACTAAACTCAAACCATCCTATCATTCTCCAGACTCTGCTACACAGCTACTCCAAACCTACCTAAATCAGATAAACCTTAGCTCTGCAACAACAGATCTAAAGTAGCATCTACCAAATCCATTGTCTCGCTTCTTACCATCAATACCAGAGAACATCAACTGCAACCAACCATCACACTGAACAGCATAAACATACTAAACACTCACACACGCAGAAGATGAAAGTACTAGAAATTGCATACACCACCTCCAAACTCCAAATGATTCACAGCACATATACAAAAGATAGTAAATAAATCAAAATGACGCGTAAACATACTTAGAGCAATAACAGGTACCACATTTGGCTTGCAGAAAAGAGACAACGACAATGGTGTACAATCAATACATTAAATCCATCATGGACTATGTCAGTTCTACCCGGGCCCCAATCTTTTCATAACAAACCACAATAAACTACAACGTATACAAAACAGTGCACTACGCATTACAACAGGTTGTACACAGCCCACACCCACAGAGCACCCACACATCGAAACAAAATTGCTAAAACTGAAAGACCACCTGGACATGCGAAGGGGCGCAGTTTGTTGCCACAGCAAGCTTCAACACCACCACCTCGGATACTTTATGAAAGACCATCCCCAAACGTCCATACACATACACAATACCCGAGAGCACTACTACAACAACATCGTAAAAACACTATCTCTCCCACTCAACCCAGAAGAACTTTGAGAGTACATACACATAAAAATAGCTGGGACATCAATAGCCTTACTACCTTCAAACATTGTATGCTTTGCACACCACAAACAACAAGTGCAGGGGAGTAGAATCTATTACGTTCTCACCGTGTCAACCTTGCCTGCCTCCGCTGTGGCCACCCTAGAATCTCAATAAATAGGTTTGACAGTGTAGTGTGTGCAACATGTCCGGACTGTCACACTGCATCCCATTCGGCTCATCACTGCATGTCAGATTGTTGAGTATGGTCATCAGCAAGGTGGAGACATGGTATACATGGGAACATAGATGTGTGGGTTGCACGTCATCCTCCAGCCAACTACTTGCGCGCAATAGAACTACTTGATCACGGCTGACCTGGGGTTACACAACAATAACAACAACATCAACAAATGTTTGAATAGTACAAGGGGGAAGCCATATTCACAATCACGACAGTAATAAAATTTACCCAACAGGACAAAATCGAGGATGACTATGCAGCTTGTGAAATTTAGAAAACCTGGAGGGTGTTTCACTATGTACAAAAATAAAGTAGGAAACTGAATGCAATTATTCTGACAAACAATAATGAAAAAACAAAACAACAACAAAAAGAAAATAATTGAATAAGAATCCATAAATATAGAGGTTTCTCGTCTGATAGAGATGTGGGTTAGAACAGCAGGTGTTAAGTCATGTGAAGTGGGAAAAAACGGAAATTAAAACAAAATTGAAATAAATAAAGTGAAATGAAAACTAGAAACGGAGGTAAAGACATACCAAGAGTTTATATAATATATATATATATATATATATATAGATGGTTTTGACATTGTGTATACATTACGTATCCACAATGTTTACATACACG
>JAOPJM010031250.1:0-15316 GCA_027124095.1 Muusoctopus leioderma | reverse complement strand
CCGATCTTATATGTTTGTCTTATGTAAGATAAATAGGTTTACATATCCGGACCTAAAGCTTTCATTAAATCAACCTTTTAGTCGGCTGTATTCAAACAGCTGATAAGTGCAATCGACCAACAGGCCAAAATGAATGAAACCTTGCTTCAGATAGGTAATCCTGTTTACCTTAAATATGACAACCATATATCAGACTCCACACACCTCTAGCAGTGTATTGAGTACTTTTATGTCTTTGTGCCACAAAATAAACAAAACAAGAATATATATATATATATATATATATGCATATTTTGTGTATGTGTACATTTTGTTTGCTGACATTTACTAAAAAGTTGTTTCCTTTTTAACAGGACCTTAACTGCAGACTCCTTCAACACATCCCATAGGTATACTTATCTAACTGCATGTTGGTGGTTAAATGTGTGCATGACTAAAAATGGTGTGATTGTCTTGTAGTTCTTTCACTAGAAATCAAAGTAACAGCTTTTATAACTTTTCTTCTTGCAGACTCTTACTGTTTTGGCACTTTTTTTATGTAGCTCTTTAATTGCTATGAAGGCTATAGTTTGTAGAGTTTACTCTGAAAATTGTATATCTTTAAGTAATAATCATTTTGTTATTCAAGAGAAACTTTTAAAATTGCAATGAAGTTTTTCAAATACATTTCTTTTGTTTTATTAAATTAGGCTTATAGGGAAAATGTATTTGCATTTGCTGTTCAGGTATGGACATGTTTAGTTGCAGTTTTATAGATTTTAATGTCCTTGGTGGCACACTTTCTTGTTATAGATTAAGTGTTGTTTTCTAATACTGCAGTTTGAAAGATGTTGATATAAAATGGCTTGCTTTCATATGAGAAGTGATGGGTTAGCTGCTTACAGTATGTAATTAATACTAAAAATAAATGAGTATCTTCTTTCAGCCCACATAACTTGATTTTAACTATTTGTGGAAAGTGTGGTTTAACTTAAAATTGCATGAGACCACATGGTTTGGAAATATGGAGTAGAAGAGTTATATATTGTTTAATCTCTTTAGCTAGTATGCAAATTTTTTTAATGTCAGTTTAAATTTGAATAATGAAATTCTTGAGAACTCATGAAAATTTCCAGTTATAGACTGTATGAAATAGTATTTTTGAAGGGTATCCAGCTGTAGAAACTGTGCCAAAAACAGGAGATGTGGACTCTGCAAGCCACAGTACAGTCAACCTGTCTAAGAGAGCATAAACACTAAATAAAAACTAATACTGATTATAGAGGCCTCTTTAATCCAACTGTAGTCAACCTCTTTAGTGTCAGTGGCACAATAACATGCATCCAATCCATGCTGTAAAGTGATTGGGAATATGAAGGGCATTCAGTTGTAAAAACCATGCCAAAGGGATTGTGATAAGTGGTGAGACACTCTGGGACCTGTTCATCTTATACCAGCATGGAAAAACAGATGTAAAATGATGATGATGTTAATTTTTCTAATATGGAATGGTGCCTTATGCAAGGGAAAGAGGTAATAAGTACTTTAACTGTTATTTTTCTGAAACAGTGGAGTTCAATCACTCAGGCCTAATAATCTGATTGGTATGTCTTACTGTAATAGTTTCTAAAGAATGAGACTAAATTAGGTTTAGATGAAAAGATGTGATGGTTGAAAAGGAAGCGTTCGTTCTAATGATAATTCAGGGAGCAAAATATATGTATATATATATATTTTTTTTATTTAAAAGGCTTAGCTTAAAAATATCAACTTGTTTGTAATGAGTTCTTTTAACATAGAAGGTTGTTTCAAATTTATTATTCCTCTTATATTTATCTAGTCTATCTTTGGATTGGCTGATTGTAGCCATCATGACAATCTCACTTGATAACCAACTCCAGTCTGTACGTATCCTGTGCAAAAAGGTCTCTTACTTTCTAAGCTTATTGCATTAGTTCATAATGAACTTATGTAAATGACCCATTGGTGGTAACTGAGAGAATTCTGCAGCAGACGTCCTTGAGTGCCCCCCCCCCTAATAAGTTAGCAGACCACTCAGTATTTATTCACAAAAATCCTATATTCCCTCTAATCATTCTAAGATCTGGTAGTAACAATTAGATTATGCTTTGCTGATGAGGTCTAATAAAATTGAAACATATCCAGAGTTGTTACCTTACTGCCAAAGATCAGACTCACTCTCCACTACATTCTATTTTTTAATTAATTTAAATTCCACTGCCTTCCTTTACCAGAATTATATTTTCTCTCTCAGACAGTCAGCCCCGAAACATTAGATTCCTCTTTTCTCTACAGCATATGAACTTATCTAAACTCATGAACTTCACTGTATAATTTTTGTCAATGCATAAGACCACTCTGTGTGTTTATACTTTTAGTTATAGTGTCTGACATATTAAGCATTCTGTTCTCCCCAAGAATTAAACTGGGTTTTAAATTGTTGGTTTTTTTTTCATATTTAAAAATTTATTTTTTCACTGCAAGCGTAAGGTAGAGGACTTTTGAAAAATCTAGACGTTTATATCTATTGTTGGAGCTGTCCTTTTTATACATGGATGATTTTGTTTCATATCAACCTCTGTTATGAACTAGGAGCATTGACTAGACCAAGTAAAATATACACCTTTTCTAAGGGCCCTACAAAATTACTATAGCACAGTTTGAAGTTTTGATTTTTTGGGGATCAGTAGTCCAGCATCTAAACTATTCATTATTTCCTTAACCACTATTAAAATTAATAGTTAGTTAAGCTAGAATTAGGTAACCTGAATTTTAGTGTGACTACAGTGCAGTTTTGATAAAATTCCAGTGGCATGCTAAAGCAGTTTGGTTAACTTAAATGTTGTGCCATCTCTTAAATTTAGTAATCACTCAGGTAATCTTCTGCTCAACTTATTCTGGTTTATTTGCTCAAGCTAAACACTGGTTGCCTAGAGATTCCCTTTGCCACAGTATTACAATTTCTGAAAGAATTTATAGACTAACTATACCAGTGTCATGTATTATCCTCGTAGTTATGGCTCTTTATGTTCTGTGTTCAAATCCCACTGAGGTCATCTTTGCCTTTCATCCTTCCGTGTTCGATAGATAAAATAAAGTACCAGTCATGTACTGCGGTCGATATAATCGACCAACCCCTCCCCAAAATTTCTGGCCTTGCACCCATTTTAGAAACAACTATTATTATTGTTGTAGTTCAATATTCAGTTACATCTCTTTGTGTTCTGCATTCAAACCCTGCTGGTGTCAACTTTGCTTTTCATCCTTCTGTAGTTGATAAAATAATTACCAGTCCAGTACTGTGGTCGATCTAATCGATTGTACCATCCCCTCAAATTTGTGGACTTGTGCCTATGTTAGAAATCATTATTGTTGTCGTCATTACTATCCTCTTTTCATTGCTGTTGTCATTACCTATTATCATCACCATAATATTTAGTTTAGTTTTACGTTGCTTCAAGCCAAAACTATTCTATTACTAATTGCTACAGCTATGGAGAAGTCTCAAATAAATGACCTCACTCTTTCAAACCATTCCCAAAACTCTCAAGCCATTCTTTGACTCTTCTAATATGTCTTTGTATTTACCAATCTATCTCCAGTGTGTTATTTTCTTCTTGTTAGTTAATTTGATTATATATAAGATTTAAAAATTAAATTATAACTAGTCTCATAAGAATATAATTTCTTTTTTCTTACTATTAACCTCATCGTTGGAGATAAACTTTTAATATTTACATCTACACTTTGTTTCGATTGGTTTCATGTCTCATCATAATCAGTTGTTTTATTTTTGGATATGTACATAGTACCAGACTAGATTCGAACTAGGAACCTTTATTTCAAAATTAAACTACGTATCAGTGTTTTATTGGATAAGAACATTATTACCCTCTGTTTAGAAATATAGGTTCCTATTTTGAATCCAGTTTGATACCTGATGATGATCAGGCATCAAACACATAGAAATGTAGTGTAGATGTAAATATTAAACATTTTTCATTTCCGAAGATGAAGTTAATAGTTACAATCTTATTAACAACTCTCTTCAGACACTAAGATATTTAATGTAATTAGTATATTCTGTCTACTATGTATCTTTCTATCTGTGTCTAACATCAGCATTATGTTTACTATTTGGTAATCTCACATATGAGCTATTTTCACCAAGCCGTACCACCCCTGCTTCATCATTCTATCACTCTAAGCTAAAACCTACTGATTGCTCATCTCTTTAGTCCTAGGCTGAATCCCCAATATTTACCCTTTCACAAATTCTTCCTATGGTGAATGAAGTTAGCTTCTTTTCTTTTTAACACCACCCCTTATCTTTCTGTTATGGCTGCACTGTTTGAAATATTCTGTAAAGCTACAATGAAGTCTCTGTGGTCACTTAAAGGATTTTAAGGTTTGAACATTATAGTATTTTCTACTTTCACTATTTATCCCTATAAAATCCTTCTTAACCTGAAAATTTATCCCTATAAAATCCTTCTTAACCTGAAAATTTATCCCTATAAAATCCTTCAACTGAAAATTTTGGACTCTAAATTTTATTCTTTCAGTGAGTTTGTTGAACAGTGATTTCATGTTTCAAAATCAGTCTCAGCTAGCAGAGTTGTTGATGTTATGTTTGAAAAGGTTGAGATTAGAGATGGGTGGCTGTAAATCTATGGGCAAGAAGAGGGTGTTCTTGAGAGATACAGTTTTTGGCAGGAAGAACTGTAGTTTTTGGTGTGGAGCCTAGATGGACAGACATGATATATAGTAAGAAAGATAAATGTGAATGTAGTGAGAAGATTTGAGAAACAGTATGATGAGTCTGACAAGTTTAGAGAGCAGATACATTATGGTGACAACTACAAGTGGCACAAGTGGAATGTATCACAATGGTGAGATAATGTCTAAAGGTTATTAGAGAAAGAGAGAGGGTTTACTAATTAATTTTTTTTTTTTTTCTTAATATGTTTTTAAAACATTTATGATCGAAGAGTTTTCATCATTGCAGATATGAGACTAATATTATTTTCATTTTTTCAGCAAGTAAGGGAAATTACTCAAGACTCATTTAAGTCTTATTATGACCTCATCAGTAAAACAGTATGATAAAAAAAAATGAAAATAATATTAGTTATTGACTAATATTGTTTTTTCCTCATTGCATAATTATTTTTAGTTAGTATATTTCTTCTTTTTTTAATGCTCTTTGCAGTAAAGATGTTAATACTAACTTAACTGTTGTTTTTTATATGGATGGCATCGTTGAATTATTTATTCTCTGGTCAACCAATCTACAAACTTGTACATTTACTTAGTGATTCTTTGATCACTACTCTGGCAACTACAGTGAAGGCTATGTATCGTTGATGAGGTAATAATAAGGCTGAAACATGTATGGAGTTGTCTACCATACTTGCCCCAAGTCATTGACAAATATTGTTTTTTCCCTCGCCTCATAATTATTTGTAGTTAAATTTTTAATGCTTCATGCATTAAAGAAGTTAGTGTTAACATATGTTAAATATGTTAACACTAACCTCTACTGTAGAGTGTTTGTTGTATGCCTGAGTTTTGCTGGGCAGGTGACATTAAAGGAAAAGTTGACAACTTGCTATGGTAGTTTTGTAGGGACATGAATGAGTTTCATGTATGTCTTATTGCTTTAGTTTGCAATATATGTTTCAATAATTAGTACATTTAGTACTTTTAGTTAGGCATTGTTGTTGGTGTAGGTTTCCCCTACTGAATAGCCTAAAGGTGGTTTCTCATTTGTTTACATATTTACGAATAGAAATGATACTGAGAAGTATGTAAACTGGCGTTACATGAAGTTTATTTGAAATTCTTAAAATTGATTTGAAGATACAAAAAATGTTGTTAGTAAAATATTTGTATGCATATATATTTATTTATATTATTACTTGAATGATATTTATGAGTATAGTGGTATATCTTTTTCCTTATTTTTATTATTGTTGTTATATTTTATTGAAATCAACAATATTCCTATTAACATCCACAAAAATTGCTGTATTGTTTTCTTCATTTCATACCTTGTTATATATATTATTTTCTAAATTATTAAGTTTGTTTGAGTGTGTGGTTAAGAAGTTTGCTTTGCAACCACATGTTTCTAGGTTCAATCCCACTTTGCGGCACTATGGGCAAGTGTCTTCTACCATAGCCTTGGGTTGACCAATACCTTATGAGTGGAATTTGGAACATATAAATTGTATGGATGCCCGTTGTCATCATCATTTTAAGTCTGTTTTTTCATGCTTGCAAGGGTTGGACGGGTCTTCTCCAGCACCACGTCTTGCCACTTGTGAGGTTCAGTCTCTTAAGATCAGATTTCACCACTTCTTCCTATGGCTTCCTTGGTCTTACTCTTCAGAGGTTCTTTCCACTTGGATAGCTTGGCACTTCTCTAGCCAACTGTCATCCTTCATATGCTTCACATGTCCATACCAGCTCAGTCTTCTGTCTTGCACACAACATCTGATTCCTCTTATACAGAGTTTTTCTCTCAGTTCATTTGTGCTTCTTCGTTCATGCACACTAACATTACACATCCAGCAGAGCATGCTTGCCTCATTTTTTTTTTCCAACCTTCACACATCCTCCTCATTCAATGCCCATGTTTCACTACCATGCAACATCACATTTTGTACACAAGCATCATGCAATCTACTCTTCACCTGGAAAGAGAACCTCTTTGTTGCCAGCAGAGATAAAAGCTCCCTGAAGTTTTTCCACCCCAACATTATGCTTTCAGAACACCCTCCTCCACTGCTAATTAGGTCACCTAGGTAACAGAAGCTATCAACTATTCTTAAGGAGCCCTCTGAGTATTTGAAAGAATTTATTTTGTGTGTTCTTAATGTCAACTGCTCCTGTGCATCTGCTACATGTGAAGTCCTTCTTCTCTGTCAGCTTGCCTGTGATACCACTGCACCTCTTGTGCACTCAGAGTTTGCATTGGATACACCATATGGCATTCCTACCTACTCCTTTTCTGCATATTAAGCATGGCCTCTTCCCAGATGGCAGTACAGTTCTGACTTCTTTCCTGCTAACTAAAATGTTTGTCTTTGTTAGGTTTACTTCAAGACATCTTGATTCTAAACTTTGTTTTCGTCTTCGGAATTTCTTCTCTAATTCTTTGACAGATTCAGCCATGAAAACTAGGTCATCAACATATAGTATGTTCCCATGAACAGCCAGTCTTAAACTCCTCTGGGCCCTGATGGACACGTACCTGCATACTAAATTCCTTGCTGACAGCATCTCTGTACATAGCTTGCACAGCTCTCACAAGCCATTCATCAACACCTAGTTTTCTAAGCGACCACCAGACTACAGAGCTTGGTACCCTGTCAAAGGGCTTCTCTAGGTCAATGAATGCTAGGTATCGTGGCTTGCTCTTTGCAAAGAACTTCTGTAGTTTTCTCACTAGGATGAGGACATCAGTGGTCCCTTGTCCTGGCACAAACCCGTACTGCATCTCATCTAAGCTAATTTTTTTTCGTAATTAGTTGTGCGATAAATCTGTTATTTTCATAACTTGGTCCAATAGTTTGATGCTTCTGTAGTTGCTTCTTTCTGGAACATCTCCTTTGCCCTAATAGCAGTTAATGATGATACCTGTCATTGAAAATGACTGTTTTCTATACTACCTGATTGACGATGGAATTGACTAGCTCCTGTTCTACTTTGCTGCATATTTTCACCATCTCAGATACTGTCCTTGATGGTTCGGCTGCTTTCCCTGCCTTCATATCCTTAATGGCCATTTTGATTGTATAGCTGTCAATTTTGATAGATGGTCCCTTTGTTAGGTTTCCTCTCATTAGTCCCTCTCTCTCTTCCCCACATATTCTCCTCATTTAGCAACCTCTCAATATAACATTTCCATGCCATCTTCTCAGCTTCAGTGAGGACGAGTGTGCCACTATCATTATGGACACATTTTTCAGCAACAACAGCCTGATTCTTACTGACACTGTTTTTCAATCTGAAACACTTCATGCCTCTGATCCTCAAGTTGCAGAACATTGGCAAACCTCTTCTTTCTCCAGATTGTCTTCTGTCTCTGGTTTACACTAGCATGAAAGAGAAGCCAGATCATACCTGTAATAAACCAAATTCTTAGATATGGATGGGTGCATTCGACCATGCACGAGACTGGGAACAGCAATGTCATGGATAGTGTGAGTGTAAGGACACCTAACCTGGACAGATTGGACGAAAGAGTCAGCGATCGATGTTTAGATGGATCACCAAAGCACATGCTTTGGTGTCTCTGGGTTCATTTAGCTCTTATTCTGATGCCACTAATCAGTAGTCTATGTTGGGTGGTACATTCTTCACTGAGGAAAGACTTAGTATTCACAAACATCTGTCTTTCCCATTTCCTGGTGAGTATGAAGTCTATCTGGCTTGCATGTTCACCTGATTGGTAGGTGATCAAGTGGCTGGTTGGTTTCTTTAAGTTAGTGTTGCAAATGGTTAGATCATTTGCATCACAAAACTCCAGGAGTCTAGATCCTTCCTCATCTTGTACCATATCCATGACCACCATGTACTTCCTTATAGCCATCATGGTACTGCCTGACATGTCCATTGAAGTCACCAGCCATAATAATGAAGTCACCGTCATTTGTCTTAGAGGTAATCTGCAAAAGGTTCGCATAGAAACGGTCCTTTTGCTCTTCTGTCAGTCCAGATTGTGGGGCATAAGCAGAGATAACTGTAATTGTTGTGTCACCTATGACTAACCTAAGCTTAATTATTCTGTCACATACTCTCACTACCTCAATTACTTTACCCATCCATTTCTCTGCCAACAGTATGCCTACACCACCTACTCCTTCATTGTTCCCTACCCAGAAGAATTTATAGCTATGTTCTTTACCTGTGAGGAGTCTGGCAGAGGCTCCCTTCCATCTCATCTCTTGCGCACAGCGAACGTCCACTCTCCTCTGCTCTAGCATCTCCACAATTTCACCACACCTACCTTTCATTGTGCCAACATTAATCGTGGCTGCTCGGAAGATATTTTTCCATACCTGAAAGGAACTGTGCAATCGCTTGATGATGGTCGGGGGGTTCTCACACATGGCCGGATGTTTTCACCTGGCCACCCGACTACTGTGCGAAGCACTACCACCATAAGTGTTAGTCCTGTTTACGCAGTTAGGTTGTGATATATTTCTAGTCATAATCATAATTTTGGCATGGTTTTACTGGCTGGATGCCCTTCCTATCATCAACCACCTTACAGTGTGGACTGGATGCGTTTTATCATGCCACCAGCACTAGAGAGGTTGTCTGCCCGAACTAAAGTGCCCCCTCTACACTGAGAGTTTTTATTCAGGGTTACTACTCTCCTAGACGGGTTGCCTTCACTATGGCTTATGGAGTCCGCGTCTCCTCCCTGCAGTTATTTATTCAGAAATACCGCTCTCCTAGACAGGTTGCCTTTACTATGTGCAGCGAGAGGGAGGGAATGAAAAGGAATAAGGCACCAACAGTGAGATGGTTGGGTGAAAATGGAAGGGGGAGAAGTTATAAAGAGCATAGATTAGTTGACAGGGCATAAGAAAGTGGGAGTTGTGTCATCAGTACAATTGAATGTTCAAGTGAAGTGGCCAAGGGAGCCTATCACACAGTGCCACTGCCTGCTTCAGTATGCAAAGGTGGGGCCTATGTTAAACTTTGAAGGAATTTGGCAACAGAGATGGAGAGTACCGCCTTTGAACATTTGTGTTGTTTCAATGTCAGGGGAGTATATCTTGATAACGGAGCCCATTTTGAGAGTCTTGTAAACAAGGGTGGGAGAGAAGCTGGAAGAGAGGGTGCAAAACTGACGGTCATAGCATCTCGTTTGACTCATAAAACAAACTATTATATAACAAATTTAAACCGTAATATAATAGGAGATACATTTATCAACATCTCAAACACATCTTAGTATGTTGAAATATAAAGAAAGAAAGAAAAATAGCTTTGCTTATCTTATACGGTTTGTTGTGTAATTTAACCAGCAATGGGACATCTGAAAGACCTTTGAGATCGATTGTTGTATAAACAATGGACCGCTTAAAGTTAATGTCCATACCAGCATAGTCTTCTTTTTACTGGCATTTGAGGGAATTTATCTCCTAATTAGAGTACACAGGAGATAAATTCCCTCAAATGCCAGGAAGTGTTCAATAGCAGTGGGATTGGGTGTACTGAATGTATTGTAGCCTGAGTGAGAACAGGCTGGAAAAAGTTTAGGGAGCTACTACCTCTACTGGCAACAAAGAGCTTCTCTCTCCGTGTGAAAGACAGACTGTATGATGCATGTGTATGAAGTGCAATACTGCATGGTAGCAAGACATGGGCCATGAATGCAGAGGACCTGCGAAGGCTGGAAAGAAATAAGGCAAGCATGCTCCACTGGATGTGTAACGTTAGTGTTCATGAACAACAGAGCACGAATGAACTGAGAGAAAAATTGGGTATAAGAGGTATTAGATGTAGCATGCAAAAGAGAAGACTATGCTGGTATGGACATGTGATGCATATAGATGTCAGCTGTATAAAGAAGTGCCGAGCACTCAAAATGCATGGAACACAGGGAGAGGATGAAGTGGTGAAGGCTGACCTCAGTAAAGTGGTTGGCAGCCAAATGGAGACAGCATAGGGTAGAGAAGACTCCCTAGTCATGTTGTGGACATGACAGCCTCTCTAATGTTGGTGCCTTGATAAATGCACCCAGTACACCCTGTAAAGTGGTTGGTGATAGGAAGGGCATCCAGCCATAGAAACCAAGCCAAATGAGACATGGTCCCCTGAGCCATCCTGATGAGTGGTGACTCAAAATATGAACTAACTTGGTCCAAAATCACCTGTCCAACCCATGCCAGCATGGAAAGCAGACGTAAAGTGATAATGATGATATATATCATTATCATTTTGCATCCGCTTTCCATGCTGGTATGGGTTGGACAGGTTGTCATTGTCTGAGTCAGTTCTCATTTGAAGTTACTGTCCCCATAGACAGGTCAGAGGACCACATCTCACTCATACATACCATTTTTGGCATGGTTTCTATGGCTGAATTCCCTTCCTAACACTAACCACTTCACAGAGTGTACTGAGTGCATTTTATTATCATGGCACCAGCACCAGAGGTTGTCATATCCTCAACAAGACTAACGAGTTCTCTTGACCCTACATTGTTTCCCAACCATTTTACAGAGTGTACTTGGTTCATTTTATCATGGCACTAGCATGAATAGTTGTTTTGTCTCCTGCAAGACCTCTCAACTCAAGTTTGCCTTGAAAGACTGGAGATAATGTTGACTGAAGGGGTGAACAGAAGAGAGAGTATGAGTATGATGGTATCAAGAACCGGTTTTCTTTCCTTTCCGACTTACTAAAACTTTAGTCGTTGCTAAGTTTACTTTGAGGCCTCTTGATCCATGTGTGGAGTTTCTCTAAATCTTATACAGATTCTCCTATAAGAACTAGGTCATCAGCATACAGGAATTTCTATGGAAAGCTGGTCTTAAACTCCTGTTATGGCCTGGAGGACTATAATAAACAGGAGTGGGCTGAGAACTGAGCCCTGATGAACCCCTACCTGCACGCTAAAGTAATTGATGATTCTCACCTTACTGACTGTGCCTCTGCACATGGCTTGCACAGCCCTCACAAGCCATTCATCTACCCTTAGTCACCACCAGATTACAAAGCGTGAAACCCTGTCAGGACTTTACTCCTAGTTGTAGTTGTTTCACTAAGAAGATGGCAATAGTTGTGCATCTAGGCTAATTCTGTTACTAGTCAATTGTGCTATAACTCTTTCTGTAACCTTCATAACCTTGTCCAGCAATTTGATACCTCTGTAGTTTCCTCTCTCTTGTGCATCTCCTTTGCCTTTGCAGCAATTGACGATGCTGCTGCTACACAAGTCATTGGGTATAACACCTTCCCGTACTACCTAATTGACTATACAGGTGACTAGCACATGTCCTTACTTCATCAGATATTTTAAGCATCTCCGCAACTATCCCTGGAGTAGCTGCCTTCACATCCTTATTGTGCTTGTGACCATACTGCTGTTAACTTCAATGGCTGGTCTCTGTTGGATCTACTTGGGGTAGACCCTCTCTCTCCCATGCATTCTCATTCAACATCTCATAATAGCACTTCCATGCCTCTTTCTTTTAGGCAAGTGTGCCATTATCATTCTGTATATACTTCTCCCCCAACATCTCAATTCTCTCCAGTACACTGCATTGTAATCTGGAATACCTCACAACGCAGAACATGTGCACACTTCTTATTTTCTGCTTCTCCCCTTGCTAAGTATACCTGATGTCTAACTTCTCTTTTAGCTACCTGATATTGTTCTTTGCTTCCCTCCACTCTTTCCAAGCTTGTCTCTTCGCTTTTAATAGTATTATCTACAGTACTATTCCACCACACTGTCACATTCTGTCTGGCTGGAACTTTGCACCAGCGACAGTCTGTGGCCCTAAGTAGGTTGTCCCGCAGAAACTACCAGTTGTCCTCTAAGCTGTAAGTCTCTCCTTCCTATCATATGCATCAACTAGAACTTCTCTAAACCTTCTACTGGTTGAAGGTTCTTTTAACTTCCATATCTTCCTTCTTGTGTCTCTGGGTCTGTCTAGCTCTTACACTGAAGTCACTAATCACTAGTCTATGTTGGGTGGTAAATCCTTCACCTGGGAAAGACTTAGCATTCACAACCATCTGTATATCCCGTTTCTTGGTTGAGTATAAAGTCTATCCAGCTTGTGTGTTTGCTTGATTAGTAGGCGATTTGGTGGCTGGCCAGTTTCCTGATGTTAGTGTTGCAAATGACTAGATCATGTGTCGCAGAACTACTCGTACCATGCTGGCATGGGTTGGATGGGTGATTTCGGCCCGAGTCAATTCCTATTTGGAGTTATTACACTCTTAGATGGGGTGGTGACCCACATCTTGCTTGTACATTTGATTTGGCTTGGTTTCTATGGCAGGATACCCTTCCTATCACCAACCACTTTACAGACTGTAATGGGTGCATTTTATCATAGTACCAACACTAGAAAGGTTGTTGTGCTCACCACGTGACTAAAGAGTCCTCTCTACCATGTGTTATCTCCATTCTATCACCAAACACTTTACAGAGTGAACTGGATGCCTTTTATCATGGCACCAGCACTAGAGAGAATGTCTTGTTTCTTGCAGGCTAAAGAGTTCTCTCTACTTTACATAGTTTCCATTCTTTGAGGGCTAACGTGACCTGAGTGTGAATAGAAGGTGAGTGATGTGCAAGAGAGTATGAGTATGGGTGTGATGGGGGGAAGTTGAGATTGGATGACTGTGGGAGAGGAATGTCTCCTGCAAGCAAAGGAGTTGCCTCTATCCTACATAGTCTTTGAAGGCAAATGTGACCTGAGTGTGAATAGAAGGTGAGTGATTCATGAGAAGGCTGGATGGAAAGAGTAAGAGTATGGGTGTGATGGGGGAAGGAGTATGTGTATGAGTGTGATGGGGGGAAGTAGTGATTGGATGGTGGTGGGAGAGGGATGTGAAAAAGATAGTGGAACTACATATTGGGTGTTGGTAGAAGGTTGGATTGAAAACTGTATTGGTAGCTGAGGTATTAATATATCATAGATGTGTCAAGGTAGGAGCGATTGGGTGATGAAACTGTATTACTAGCAGAGATATAGGTTGGTGATTGTAAGTGGTAAGAGTAGTAGCAGAAGAGGTTGATAGTAAGTGGTATGAGTTGCAGCAGAGGTGGATGATAGTAGGTGAGAGCATTAAATATCCACTAAAAGACACACGGGGAAGATAAGTAGCGGGTGGTAGGTGAGTATGGACAGATCCAATCTCAACCTACATGTGATGGAAGAGAGGTAGAGTGATAAAAGGTGCTATGGTGAGTGTGGGGGAAGGAGTGATAATGAAGATGGATGGGCAGAACAAATGTCATCCTTTGCAACACTTACTCTGGCTACTATGCTTTCAGAACACCAACCCCCACAGCTGATGAGGTCATCTAGATAACAAAATATTTCATCTACTTCCAGTGAGCCTTCTGAGCATCTGCCACATACAAAGTCTACCTTCTCTGCAAGCCTACCTGTGATCCCACTACACCTGTTGTGCATCCATCCATAGTTTACACTAGGTACACCTTATGAAATTTCTACCTACTCCTTTTATGCATATCGAGCACAGCCATTTCCCAGATGGTATCAGGGACCTGTCTTCTTTCCTTTCCTACTTACTAAAACTTTAGTCTTTGCTTGCTAAGTTTACTTTGAGATCTTTCAATTCCAAACTTTTTCTTCCATGTCTGGAATTTCTTCTCTAAATCTTCTACAGATTCTGCTATAAATACTAGGTTATTAGTATATAGGAGTTCCCACATATAGCTGGTCTTAAACTCCACTGTAATGGCCTGGAGAACTATAATAAACAGGAACGGGCTGAGAACTGAGCCCTGATGGACCCCTACGTGTACACTAAATTGGTCGCTGAATTCATTGTTGACTGTCATCTTACTGACTGCACCTCTATACATGGCTTGTATTGCCCTTACAATTTTTTCATGAGTTCATTAAATTTCAAATGTAATCTCAGAGAAATACGTAGTTAATGGGTTTATATACTCATCAAATCTGGTACCATCAGTGGACTAGAGATATTAATTTGCATATTGTAAGTGTTTATGCGAGTAGTTAACACGGCATATATATATAGTGTGTTAGGTGGTAACGAACTGAAAGCAATACTGGTAAGCAGAGTATAAATATACTTCAATAAGATTACAGCCAAGGTGTAGTACCTACAGTTTCATGCTAGTTGTATATATTCACCAGCAATTTTTCAACTACATTTGGCAAGTCTGGCCACTAGCTCGTATCTCAGCAAAGATACGAGCTAGTGAAAAGAACAAGCAAAAAGAGAACAGTGAAGTTTACTTGTATAAAGTTACACACTGATGTTCACAGCTACCAGTGGTTTCATCCTGGAAAACTCGTGGATGAGAATTCCGCAATCTTTCAGGCTGTTGTATTGGGACGATGGTGTTGATACAAACATGGAGGCAGGGCTTCAGTCGGCTGGCTAGATGGTCTAGGGGCAACAACTCTGGTCAAAACTGGCTGTCGTGAGTAATGATGTGAAAGACAGAAAAGGTGGTAGATATAGCGGATTTGAGCAGCAGAATAGGCGCAGATGGCTGTGTGGTTAAGGAGTTCGCTTCGCAACCGCATGGTTTCGGGTTCAGTCCCACTGCGTG
>JAOPJM010031081.1:0-15327 GCA_027124095.1 Muusoctopus leioderma | reverse complement strand
ACGCAGTGGGACTGAACCCGAAACCACGTGGTTGCGAAGTGAACTCCTTAACCACACAGCCATGCCTGCACCTATATATATATATATTTGTATTTTCTCATTTGTTTTGTGAATATTTCTTTCTTTTCTTTTAATGTCAACCAGTTTAATTAATTAATTATTCTACTTCACATTTGTTTAATTCAAAATTAAGGAGTTCTGTTATAAAAATATGCTGGTTTTTAGGTGTGTAAGAATTTCGATCTTATGCCTTGTTAGGAGAAATTAATAACCAATGAAACCCATGTACTATGCAGTCGCTCGACCTATCAGAAATAGCTGCCAAATCTCCCTCCTATAACACCCTACCGTCATAAAGAAGGATACATTGGACAGTGTAGTTCTTGATATACAAAAGACTGGATGGTCGCAGCTGGAACACCTTTGATCATAGGTTTGCTCTATCAGGGCTGACCTGGTGCTAAACAATATCAACAACATGCATACATGGCTATGTGCATGTCAGTGTTTCAATTCACACTAAATCCATTCTGCAGCTTATACAGCCTCATTTATTCCCAACCTTTTCACTACCAAGGACCCCTTTTTATCAAAATGAATTTTCCCATGGATCCCAGGATTTTGAAAGGTCTTATACAGCCTCATTTATTCCCAACCTTTTTAATACCAAGGACCCCTTTTTTATTAAAATGAATTTTTCCACTTATCCTCAGTATTACCTTTGTGGACCCCAAGTTGGGAACCACTGTTATACACTATTAAATATAGTTGGAATTTCTCTTAGTAAATTTCAAATTACATTTTTTTTTTTCAGCTAGCAATGTTGGAATCTTCTTCACTGTGTCAACATTGAATAAATAGTTTCACCCTTCATTTCACTACTCATTAAACGTTTCTCATACTTTTCTAACTTTAATAACCAGGTAGGGCTCTTCAAACAGAAGGTGAAAACTTGGTGGTTTAGAGTCTGATCCACTAGATATATATAATTATCATTTATTGCACAGCTAGTCAATATTTCTTAATGTTTCATGATGCTAGTCAATAATTTCATGTTTGTTTCATCATGTAAGGGAGAGGTATGACAAAGTATTGGCTGATGATGATGATACTAATGGTGCTGTTGTTGTTTAACCCTAGGTCATCCCTGATCCAGTAGACCTGTGATCAAAAGCATTCTAGTTACGACCATCCTGTCTTTCTTTTTTTTTTTTTTTTTTACTGATATAAGATAGTATGTAGGACTACATTATCGAATGTGTCCTTCCTTTTTGAAGACAGTAGGGCATAATTTGAGGGAGATTTGGATGCTATTTCTCTCAGATATAGCGACCACATAGAGGCTCTCTCTCTGGCTTGTTATTGCTATTGTGTTGTTGTTGTTGTTGATAGTCTAGCAAAGTGTTTGCAATAATTAGGTGAAATATGGGAGAGCTAAGAATTTCAGAATGAATCATGAACAAACACTGTTAGTATAAAGCTGTTCTGCAGAATTGTTCAGTACATATAGGTAAGAAGAAATATGTTCCTAGATCTCTTAATGATGATGGTGATTGTAGAGAACTCTGGAATTAAAATGTTACTACTTCAAAACAAGTGTGTAATGCTATGTAATATATACTTACACACTTAAAAACCAGCTTCATAATTGAACCCTTTAATCTTGACTCATGCAGATGTGTTGTAAAATAGACATTTCCACATTTTTACAATATCGATCTATAGACTAAATGTCTGTCTCTATCTCTCTTTCTGTCTCTATCTCAACTTATCCTTCTCACTGTCTCTCTCAACCTACCGTTCTCACTGTCTCTCTCTCTACTTATCCTTCTCACTGTCTCTCTCTCTACTTATCCTTCTCACTGTCTCTCTCTCAACTTACCCTTCTCACTGTCTCTCTCTCAACTTACCCTTCTCACTGTCTCTACTTATCCTTCTCACTGTCTCTCTCTCAACTTACCCTTCTCACTGTCTCTATCTCAACTTACCCTTCTCACTGTCTCTCTCTCTACTTACCCTTCTCACTGTCTCTCTCTCTACTTATCCCTCTCTATCTCTACATACCTCTCTCTGTGGACTAAATTTCTCTCGTTATCTTTTTATGTATGTCTCTGTCTGTCTCTCTCTCTCTCTCTCTCTCTCTGGAATCTCATAATTATATAGGTTTGTCCTTTTCTCCCTTGTAAGAATGAATGGAAAAATTAAACACTACAGTTGAATAATAATAGCTTGTCAAAGCTGTTCTGTATAACTATTTCATTCTTCAGTCTCTTTCCTCATGTAGTAACTTGGCACTGTTTGGCCTAAAGAAATAATGTCTCCAAAACACACACACACACACACACACACACACACACACACACACACACACACACACACACACACACACATATTAAATGAAAGTATCTCATGTCAGTTTGTCTTAATATGGAATTATTGATTTCTTCTGCTTAGACACTAGGGCAATTTGTTTAGGTGGGGAGTATAGTCAATTAAGTACCAGTAATGTAGTGGTATCAAGTCCACTCCTATACTAAAGGACATTTTAATCAGGTTATTTCTACTGTAGATGAACAAAATATTGAAAAGTCAGCCAGCCAAATTATTAAAATATACTATCATGATTGAGAAAATATGATCAATAAACAAGAATAGATTATATTTATTGTCAGTCATTTTTTGTTATTATTAATTTGTTAAAAGAAGCAAGGTGGTATCCATATCCTTTGCTGGCTTTCAGAGACTGATGGGCTCAATGTTGTTGATGTTTAACTTGAATTTCTGTAGGTTGATATAGTAGGAGAAATGCAGGGGAATTTTAGAGGGCTGCAGTTCTAGAAGAGAATGGACTAGATGAAGTGTTAGTAGAGTACATCTAGGGTGGTGCTGCTACAGCACATTCAGTCATACAAGACCACATCCAAAAATGGGCCACCCAACTAGTTGGCATGAAGTCACTTGTCGACACACTCCAACCTCTGGCCCATAGACATGCTGTCTCCTCTTTTTCCTTTTCTACCACTACTCCAGTGGCCTCTACTCTTTGGAGCTGGATGGCTGGCTGGTCTCGTGCAACCTCTACTCAGGGACAGCTGACTCATCTCTTGTTGCCGATATTGTCTCCCCCTAGCCCCATACTAGCCACTATGCCCATGGAATTCCCTCCCCGCACATGTTTTTCCAGCAACTGTCAACTTGCAACTATTCAAGATGAGCATTAATCTCATTGTTTTTACCTGTCTCTGAGGGCCATGAGCACAGTCTCTTCCTCCAGACCAATCCAACGAAAAAAAATACGTTTGAAGATAAGACCAAGTAAAGAGGAGAGGCGGGTGAATGAAGTGGTGGTGGTGGTACATAACTTACTAGTTCAGAGTTGTAGTAATGGTGGAAGAGACAGAGAGAGGACACCTGTGTCAGTAAATTAGAGGTTGCAGTGTGTTGGTGAGCAAAGGTTTGCCAATCAGTTGGATAGTCTTTCTTTGCATGTGATCTGTAATGTATGTGTGTATGAAGCAGCTCACGCACAGTGTCAAGTAGTTATACAAAACAAGGAACAAATGAAGGAGACTCCGTAAGCTGTAGCGCAGGCAACCTGTCTAGCAATAACTCCAAATATAAACTGATTGGGAACTCTGTAGTCTTGGCACAGGCAACCTTTCTAGTGTTGTTGGCAAGATGAAATGCACCCAGCCCATGCTGTAAAGTGGTTGGTGATAAGAAGGACATCTAGCCGTAAAAGCTATGCCCCAAAACATGACATGAGCAGCAACAGTGATTGGCCATTTCTCTACTTTGTGTACCAAATGACAAAGAGACACAACGAGCATAGACAAACATAAAACAATGATGATGTAGCACCATCTTACAAACTATGCAATAAATAAATGGTTTGTTTTATTGTGATCTGCATTCCAATAAATATGATGAAGAAACCATGATCTGTTCCATTCCAAAATCTACATGGTGTTACATGAGTAGATTCTGAAGAGATTGCGAAATCAACATACTCCCCCATCTGTGTAGCAGCACAAGAAAACCTGTATGTTATGCTAATTTTCAAGCCCCTTTAACCCTTTCAGTACCAACCTGCCTGAGACTGCTTCTGGTTCTGTCATACTGTGCCACTCATTTTAAAGTGTTCATATTTAAATTAAAGCCCTCCATCAAAAATAAAGATTCATACATAAAGTTAAGTTACATTCCAAACATCAGCTTTACAATGAAAAAGTTATTTTACTAAATCTCTCCAAATTTTTGATTATTTTCAAAATAAATTGAAACATATCTAGGTGCTGGAATGGCTGTGGGGTTAAGAAGTTTGCTTCACGACCACATGGTTCTGGGTTCGATCTGACTGCGCAGAACTATGGGCAAGTGTCTTCTACTATAGTCTCGGGTTGATCAATACTTTGTGAGTGAAATTTGTTAATGGAAACTGTGGAAGTTCATTATGACTATACATATATAATATGGGGGTGAAAACCAGTACATTCGAGCAGAAATACCCTGTAGTGATCATGTCCACTTGAGTTATCTCCCCTTACACCAGTGTCTTCTTAGAATTTTGAAGCTTACAAAAACAAGGAAATAAGCACCAGACAAAGTACTGGGATTTATATAATGGACTAAAACTAGCTGCAGTCTAGTGACTGAAATTAGTAAACCAGTAAAATAATATACACAGAGTATTTCATTAGAAATAAGGTCAGAAAAGGGTTAAGTCCAAAGACCTATTTCACTCATTCAGTTTGTCACAAGATCTTCTGTGATTAGGACCTAAATGTTTATGTTGTATTACATAGTGAATTTTGACTGGAGATTTTATGATTGGATGCCCCAAAGAGAGTTGTAATATTAAACTCAGACCCTCTCTAAATTGTATTGGTTTTTATTATTAGCAAAGCTACTTTCTGCTAAAATGATACTGGACCTTAAATGAGCCAACAAGGGAGCCTCTTTGTAGTAGCTTGACTTGCTAGATTTCTCCCAGATCACTCCTTTTAACCCTTTTGATACCAAACCGCCCTTGGTTCTCTAATAAAAACCATGTTTGAAAGTGTTCATATTTAAATTTAAACCTTCAATGATAATTTTATGTAAGAAATGTTATTAAGTTATGTTCCAAACACCAACCCAACAAGAAAGTTAGCTATTTTACTAATTCTTGATTATTTACAAACTTAATTGAAAAATTATAGGCTGTGTATTTCATTTTAACAAAAAACAAACAAACCAAACAAAAAACAACAGCCGACTGATTCGATAAGATAGCTATTGGATGGTTGTCAGTTTATTTCTCATCACTGGTGTTTAAGATTTCAAGCTACCCTCCCCCTCCCCATTTCAAGTTACCTCCCCGTAATCTGAAATCACTTTCATATTACCTCCCGGGGTAGCGTGTACCTGGTTTCAAATTACCTCTGAAACATATAAGATTGTAAGCTAGTCTTAACCCTTTTGATATGACCCCGCCTGAAACAGCCCCTGTTTCTATGATAAGAAACCATTTAATTTAAAGACTTCATATTTAAGTTTAAACCTTCCATTATAATATGTAGTAAGAACTTTTTGTTCAGTTATGTACCAAACACCAACTTAATAACGAGAAAGTTATTTTACTAAATGCCTCCAATTTCTTGATTATTTTCAAAATTAACTCGGAAAATTTTCAACAGGATTTTATAAGTCCAGTAATGATTGTGCAAAAAATACCTAAAAATGGGTTTTGCAGCTTAATTATTATGAAGTTTACAGGTATGAAACAAGTGCTTGAGGTGTTTTCTCACCAAAAATAGTTAACTTTCACCCTATATATATATATATATAGTTTAATGATTCATATCAATTTGATGATGCGATACCGTGTGGAATCGGGTCCTACAGGATTTTAAGAGTTAATTGAAAATCATAAGCAGTGTATTTTATTAGAAATATGGTAACGAAGGGGTTAAAATGTGAAAACAAATGTCCCCCAAAATGTTGGATTTTTTAACCCTTCCCCTCTAACTTTTTTTAGCCAAATCGTCTTTAACTAAAAAAAAAAAAAAGCGGTGTTAGGATTTGTATGTTTTTAACATCGGAGAATCTGAAATTTTTTTTTAAAATCAGAAACTGGTTAGGGGATTTACAATGGCAGTACTTTTTTTCTATATAAATATATTTTGTTTGCATTTGAAGTGTATAAATTACCTTTATGCTACCCCCCCCCCCCCGGGTGGGTAATTTCAAATTGATTTCATCCTACCTTCCGGTAATCTGAACACGATTTCAAGTTACCAGGTGGTAAGGTGAAGCAGAGGTAATCTGAAATCGCTACACCGGTACTGCTCTGTGTCATGGACAGGGGACTTAACTCTCAGTGGCTTCAGTCCATCTAGTATTGTAAAATTATTAAGTAAACAGCAATGACAAGACTACCAATACAGCGTGGATTGTGAATAAATAATAATATACGACTGCCGATGAATTGTTAAATAACAATGAAGCCTGTTGGTGGTTCGATCCTCATCCCAATCTGCCGAAAAGGCTCTCTTGGGGCCTAATTTTCCAGCGAGTCTACACATGAATATAAGTCGGTCTATTTATTAGTTGTTGTTTAAGCCCTGATTGACCAGGCCTATGATCAAAGGTGTTCCATCCGTCTTTTAGTATATCTATGACAATTGTGAGCCGATGTGGGAGCCTCTACGTTGTTCATTCGAGTTGCTAGTAACAACAGCCAAATCGCCATCAAATCACAACCTAACATCTGAAGGAAGAGAAGGATACTTTGGATAATATAGTCTGACACACTATGTCTGGATAAATGATGGGATGGTCACGGCAGGAACGACTTCGATCATAGGTCTGCTCGATCAGAGTTGACCTGGGACCAAACAACAACAATAATCATTGTATGATAGGAATTTATAACAACAAAGTTAATCTAATCTAAAATATCTTTCTTTCGTTTCCGATAGTTAAGAATACTCGGCATGTTTCACAAGTTCCTGTATTTAGGGTTATTGACCGAAAGGTTAAACACGTTTTTTAACTCCTGGCAGTTTTTTTTTCCTCGTAATTTTCTTGAGGCTTTGATTGTTTTTCAGAAGTAACGGTATCAAAAATTGCGCCAGAAAACACGACTACCAAACTAATAGTGCGAAGGCAGAATATTAACAATTATTTGAATCTGTAATTTAATCTCTCTCTCGCTCTCTCTCTCTCAAAACATGTTATTTCCTGACTGTGAACACAGTAACAACTGTCTTGTCAAATGTATGGGTGCAGTCCTGACTATGTGGTAAAGAAATTCGCTTCGCAACTACGTAGTTCTGGATTTATTCCCACTGTACGGCACCTTGGACAATTGTCTTCTACCATAGCCCCAGGCCGACTAAAACCTTGTGAGTGGAATTTGGTTGACGGAAACTTGTGTGAAGCCTGTCAGAGGTACCGCACCTGCTCTTAGGTGCTAAATTTAATAAGTTGCTTGGTTTAACACCACCGCCACCTGGCCCTTGGGCGCCTTTAGCGCAGAGTCCTCTCTGTTGCAAGCATTCGGGCCAGGTCTTCGGTCTGAGGATACATTCCTCCTCCTTTCTACCAGTCTTGGAGGCCCTGAAAAATGGTGATGGGCACTGCCTTTCCTCCTGACTCACCGATAAAACAAACACCTGTTAAGTAAGGCTGAACATATTTAATGCAGAGTATCAAAAACCTAATTAGATATGCAGTGAGAAGGATATTAGCTCAATGACTAATAATAATATATTAATGTTGGTAAGTAAGGGAGACAACTCCGGGCATATTTCAGTATTATTAGACCTCCCCAGCGAAACATGGATTTGATACTACACCTGCTGTCATAAAAACCCCAAGATCGAATCACCATCGGAATATCCCAGTTTACAAAAAGAAGTCCAGAAGCAAATTAAATGCAACCATCTCATTCTACAAAATTCAGCACGATGGCGTATAGAATGTCACAATAGATAGACAAGATCGAAGCATAACATATTCGGGTGTGGTGTTAGTCTAATGTGTTGTTGTTGTTTCCTTGGCGTTTCATCATTTACTTCCGTTTTACAGGTTTGGTCTAACGAAACTAATTCTAATCGTTCAGTAAAATAAACATTTAAAAATAGCTTTCGTAAAACAATTTCTCAAATCATGCGATTTATAACGAATATATGCAATTTTCAAAATGAAATAGAATTCAACATTAGGAAGAAAATATAAAAATATAAGAATGAATATCAAATACCTCTTAGTTTATTTTAAACCTGAATTTAAACGTTGAAGATTTGTTTATAAATGTTTAACCACAGCCGTCCTTCGCATTCGAAGATGACCTGGTATAAGCATATACCATGCTTTCGCTAAGGGTTTTAGGTACCCATGCAGTCGCGAGCAGACACAGACATCCTCTCAACCTTCCCACCCTTCACCCAGCGGAACTTCCGAGATGTGACAGCTGGGAGAGAGAGAGAGAGGGGGAGGGAGAGGGCTGCACCAGTAGAGCTACTACTGCTGGTACTCATTTTCAGCTGAGTGGACTTGAGCAACGTGAAGTAAAGTGCCTTGCTCAAGATCACAACGCGCCTCCCGGACCGGGAAATCGAACCCACGATCCTACGATCGTGAGCCCAGTAGCCTAACCACTAGGCCACGCACCCTCACTTATAAATGTTATAATCCAGTTTATGAAGGAACCAACACTCAGTTCATTTTACATGACATATTGTTGAATAAACATTAATGTTCAAACATTTTGAAAGAAAACAAATATACCGAGGTATAGCTGATACATAGTTGATATTTCACACACACACACACACACACACATATATAAACCAAAATAAGATGGATTCTTTTTATCAATACATGTTTTATTTGGTGACATGTTTCAGTATTTCTCTGCTTTCGACCTCGGTAGGTGCACTTACGTATGCAATGAATTGCACGCGCAGTGTGCACTCTGTTTTAAGTTCGGATTAACATAGGGAAAATACCTCATCAATCCTCAAACAACTGAATGCTACCAAGTGTCCTATTTGTTTTGTATATATACATCCCGAATTCTAGTCATAGTAGTACAGTTTACAACAAAATTAGCGATTAAAAAAATAGACGTAGGCAAATGTCCAGAGCAACAATAAAACTAATGATAACAATCTAGCTAAGGGTCAAAATTTTGTTCCTAGTTGGTCAATGAAACACCATCAAAGGAATTGAAAATATAGACAGAACATATAGAGTATTAAGAATTAAAAATATATATTTAAAGGGTCCCTTTAAATCAAACTTGAGAGAGCAAGCGATGACAGCAGTTGTAAATCAATTAGTGTTCTCTCATATCTTGATCTGACCGCCTGTAAATCTATTCTATCTATTTTTATATTTTTAACTCTATATGTTCTGTCTATATTTTCAATTCCTTTGATGATGTTTCATTGACCAACTAAGAACAAAATTTTGACCCTTAGCTAGATTGTTATCATTAGTTTTATTGTTGCTCTGGACATTTGCCTACGTCTACTTTTTTAATCGCTATTCTTTTTTTTTTTCTTTAATCACTAATTTTGTTGTAACCTGTACTAATATGACCAGAATTAGGGATGTATATATACAAAACAAGTAGGACTCTTGCTAGCATTCAGTTGATTGAAGATTGATTGTTCGGTCTGATGAGGTATTTTCCCTATGTTAATCCGAACCTAAAATAGATTGCACACTGCGTGTGCAGTTGACTGCATATGTAAGTGTACCTACTGAGGTCCGGAGTAGAGAAATATTGAAACATTTGTCACCAAATAAAACATGTATTGATAAAAAAAATCCATCTATTTTGATTTATATCCAACCCATGCTAGCATGGAAAAACAGACGTAAAAACGATGATGATGATGATGATGATGATGATGATGATATATATATATATATGTCATTAAAATGTCAGTTCACATTTTTATTTCTTACTTTAAGATTTATACTCACATTTTCACAATAAATGTAATTACATTTCTCTGTATATTTAATAACATTTTCTTTACTACAGCCTTATTAGATTACATTTAATTCAATGTGGCCTTCAAATATAGAAATGTTCCCCAACCTTGGTCTAAAGTTCAAAGGTCTAAAGGAGAACATGGTGAAGATTAAAATACTGGTTAGTAAGAGAGAGCGTGAAATTCCATTTTTAGTTAATACGTAGGAAGGGAGAAAGTAGGAACTTGATACTCTGTGTACTCAATGCAAGCAATTACTAGACCAAAGGTAGCATCTCTGGCAGGCTACAGAGGATCAGGACTTCAGATGCAATAGATGCATAGTAGTTAACAATTAGATCATCTATGAAATGGAGCCCATGTCTCTGCTAAGACACCTCAAAAGCTGTAGTTGAAAATCTCTGTTACCTAGGTGATGTAGTCAGTGCAATAGGTGGATGTAATGAAAACATAGTAGCTAGAGTAAAGAAGGGGTGGCAGAAGTTTAAGGAGTTGTTGCTTCTTGAGTGACCATCTATATGGTAGCTCAACCTACTAGAAATAGGGGCCAAATCTCCCTCAAATAACACTCTACCATCTTAAACAAGAAAGGGAAAGATACATTGGATAATGTAGTCCTAGATACATTATGGAAGAAAAAAATAGTATTGTCATGGAAGAAATGGTTGATCAGGGTTGACTTGGGGCCTAAACAACAACAACAACAACAACAGCAATAACAAAGGGTTTCTCACTTTGTACAAAAGGCAGACTGTATGAAGCATGTACAAAAGGCAGACTGTATGAAGCATGTACAAAAAATATGAAGTTGCATAGTAGTGAGACACAGGCACTGAATGTGGAAGATTTGCATGGATTGGAGAGAAATGAGGCAAAAATATGATCCATTTGGATATGTGATGTTAACAGAACACCAAGTCAGCTGAGATAACTGTCAATGTGTATAGGACTGGCAACTGTGCTGATATGGATATGTGATGTGAATGGATGAGGAGTGCTTGGTAAAGAAAAATGCCTGTCAATGGAGAATGCTTGTTGAAGAAGAAGATGGAGAAAAACATAAGAGAAACATATTGAAATATTGATGATTATGATGATAACACACACACACACGCACGCACACACACACACACACATACACACACACACACACACACACACACACACACACATACACACACATACACACACATATAGTAGGATATTCGAAAATCATTTTTTTTTTTAAAAGAAAAGTAAAGAAATGGAAAATAATTGAAAAAAAACAAGTTAGAAATGCATAAAAATATCAATACACATTGTAATATTAGTTTTTACAAATATCACACGATATTCTATTATTATTGTTGTTGTTCAAGTTGCTGTTATTGTTGTTGTTGTCATTATTATGACGAAATTATCTTCTCAGATTTTCAAACACATTTGTTGTTTTAGTTATTTGTTTTCTATTGTTAATGAGAGAAAGTAAGGTTGAAAAAGAGCAATGTTTGTTTATTTTGCAGACATAACACTATAAAGAACCCCATGAATG
Organism: Muusoctopus leioderma; assembly: GCA_027124095.1. NCBI lineage: Eukaryota > Metazoa > Mollusca > Cephalopoda > Octopoda > Octopodidae > Muusoctopus > Muusoctopus leioderma. Next base: position 3,804 of record JAOPJM010031081.1, on the reverse strand, counting down.
GCAGTTTTAGTACAAAAAAGAACAAATAAATAAAAACAGTTGATTTGCCAGAGGATTTGTAGTAAACATTTTCTTTGAATTATTCTCCATTGGGCATCACTGAAACATAATGTATGCTTCAAGTAACAACAGGAAGAAAATAGAAGCGGATATGGAAGAAGTTCATCATCAATGATTCAAGATTAGCAGCTGTCTGTGTGAGTGAGTGTATGTATGTATACATGTATGTATGTATACATGTATGTATGTAGGTGTGTATGAATGTATGTATGCATGTATGTATGCATGTATATATGCATGTATGCAAGCATGTATGTACATATGCATGCATGCATATATGTATATTTCTATTCTATCTTTTTTTTCTTCTTTTTTTTTTTTGACCAGCCACCGGTTCAGTGGCAAGATTGTAAAAAAAAGATATGAATGACTTTGTCTTGTTATTTTTGTCTTATGTGAACCATTCCCTGAAAATCTTGCAGATTTTTATTACCCAATATATACTGATCATTTGTAGTGTATGAATTATGAAGCTCTGTTCTTTCTGCAAGAATCAAAGTTTAGCCATACTATAATCCAGACAGGTCGGTGTGTATCCTGTCAGTCAAATGATAGTGGATGTAAAGCTTAAAATGTATTTTTGGTTAGTGGATTTACAGACACCTCATCAATGGTCCATAGATGTCTTCCTTCTCCTGTATTTTTCTTAGTACAATGATGTCAAGTAGACAGCCAACTTCAACAACAGACCGTGTATTTTTAGTCCCAAAGAACAATATTAGGTTGGTTATATTTTAATTTGGTTGCTATTTATATTTTTAGATTCCATCAATATTCTTTTGATCCATTGGTCTAAATGTGTTAGTCTTCATTGCTTGCAGTGATCCTTTTGTTTCTTATTTTATTCCAAAATGCTAGGCCTCACAGAAGAGATGACACAGGACCGTGATCTATGGAGTCATGCAGTGCTGAAAAAGACCCGCCCACCTAGGCCATAAGGGCCCACTATCATAATCACACTCACCTGGCCCCATCAGCCACCCATTGACTCCCCCTCGCCCTTCTACCCCCCCAATCCTACCATCAGCCACCCATTGAATCAACAGCATTCAGCAGCGACCATCCTATCTTATTGTCATTTATAGTGTATTTATAACTATTCAATGTATTCTTCTTTCTTAAAAGGGCGTGATTTGAGGGAGAATTTGGCTGCTTACGTAGAGTAATTAGCGATTACGTAGAGGCTGTGTCATTGGCTTGTGATATTGTAAGTAATTACTTGAGGTAAGTAACAATACGAAATTAATAAAAGGTATAGAAGATTGACTTCGATGCAATTTACTGGAGAATTGGTAAGGGTGTGAAATAGGGATAACACATCGTGGTTCTTGGAGTGTGGTTCCGTATTGCTAGCGTCATAATTACTGCACGTCTAAGTAGAGCAGAATATTGAAATATAGCTCATAAATGATAATATCAATAAAGGTAGGTAAAGGCAGGTTTGGTATGAACCTAGAATGTGACCTATAGATGACCGAGTTGATAAGAATATTGAGTAAGGTGATATCTTTAAACTAGCATTTGGGAATTACCCAGGGTCAAGGCACTTAAGTTTCAAAATCTAAGCTAAATTCACCTGGATGTAATTAGTTAGCACAGGCTGGAATGGTCCACTTCGTTAAGCAGTGGAACACAGGAGCAATTGACAAGTGTTCCTTAAACTTTCAGTTCTGGCAATCCTATGGCTTCACACAATAATAGGCATGCCACCAACGGAGCTCTATTTTCCATTTATCATTATCACTGTATGTTATCATTATCAACTGAATTTTATCATTATCAACAATGAATCTTTTAAAAAAAGCATTTGGAGAAAGGTTTTTTCTCTGATGATACAGGCAATTCATGTGAACATATAATATTCCATGTCAAACATCTGATAAAGAATATTTATTTACCGATAGTGCCACTGGCATATATAAAGCTACAGAAAATAACTTTTTGAATAAAATTTCGGTTCACACACTTTTGTGAGCAGACAGAAAAAAATGTTTACAGCGCATTGCCTTACATTTACAGCTATTAAAAAATGTAAAAAACTTGAATGTTCACGATAATGTTTGTGATGATGATGATGATGATCATGATGAAGATTTGCCTTTTTTTTCTTTGTCTGGTTATTAGTCCATCTAATTTAGACAATTTTTGAATGATTTTTGTTGTCATATTTTATGGAATAGTTTTATTTTTGATGTTGCTGTTAGTCTGATGAATATCGTCTATATCTATCTTTGCTTTGGGGATGTTTGTGTCAGGTTAATGGTTTTTTGTATTTTTAGCATCTGATTCGTAACCAGCTGAATGTAAAATATAGCAGTGAAGTTAAACATTTTGTTGCGTTGGGTAAAGCTATTTCAGAATCAACATGTGTGCTTCATTATTAGGAAATGATATTTTACAATTGTTCTTATGCTCATCTTTGAATATCATGTATAACACAAATACAAGCATTTTAAATTTTAAAAGGTATAGATTAAATCTTGATCCAAAGGTATGGTTTTTATAGCATGCAGTAATATATTTTCTGACTGTTACATTTTTATAGCTTAGCCGCTAGGGTAGAACTCATTATAATTCGAAGTCAGAAATGTATGTTAAAAAAACGCAAGTCATAAATTAGCCGCTACTATTTTAGTGTAAATAATACTAGGCGTTTCTTAGTGTAGTTAGAAAAGTGAAAGTTATGTGTTTCAATTCCCGTTAGTGGGTCCATTTCTCTTTCCTGGTGTTTAACATATCTAATATCGCACCACATATTCTGGTAGCATGAGGATGGAAATGCGAAGTAGACTGACAGAATTTTGGTAATACAATACAAACTCTGAACATTCTGGCTTCCAAATAATGCTTCTAAATCTGCAACAGAGAAACAATTCTAGTTATGATATATACTCTATCATTTTTGTATATTGTTCACCCAAATTATTGCAACAACTGGATGTGTGTATTAATCATTGTGTAATATTTTGCAAATCGCAGCTTTAATTATAATAATACAATTTGCATCCTTTTCGACCACACCCCATCGTTTGTATGACACCTTACATTACATATTCAGAGCCATTAGCTTAGAATATTATTTAACAACATCTATGAAACTGTTCCACCTTTAAAGGATCTTTTTTTTAAAGGTTTGCTTTGAAGGAAGGGGCTGTGTCCACAGCCCCTTCGCTCTCTCACTCTCCATCCCTCTGACCAATGAGATGGACGTAGTTGATGTTCATCTTGATCAGCTGTAAGTTGACGGCTGCAGGAACAGTATGGATAGTGAGCGGGTTTCTATAGAGGGGTGCCATTCTAATGAGGAAGAACAGGACACGAGAACACATTGTTCTACTATTTTACACATATAATGATTATTGTTTTTATGTAATCATCAGCAGAATGGACCTTGAAAATTGAAATATATTCGGGACACCACAAACTTATGTTTGTTTTACAGTACATCGAAGGGAAATAACTCAGAGGCGTGATCAGGATATATATATGTATGTGTATGTTTGTGTATATGTGTATATATATATATGTATGTGTATATATATATGTGCATATAAGTGTGTGTTTGTATGTGTGTGTGTGTGTATGTGAGTATAAATGTGTGTATGTGTGTATGCATATATATGTATATATGTATGTGTGTATGTGTGTATATTTATATGTATATATGTGTATATGTATATGTATATATACATATGTGTGTGTATATATGTATATATGTATATATATATATATGCATATATATAC
>JAOPJM010030981.1:0-15328 GCA_027124095.1 Muusoctopus leioderma | reverse complement strand
GTATTTATGAACATTCGTGAACATTCGTTGGACATTAGAAAATGTGTTGAGCATTTGAACTCAGCCAGGTTTTTTACTGCAATTTCAGCGATATTAATTTCTAAAAAAAGCATACAATAGTACATATATATCTTAAATTTACTTTAAAATTGATTCTGATTCTCTTACGTATTTTTTAATCCACTTAGTGAACGGTTTTATCCATTAATGCTAATTACTCCCCATTAGTATTATTAGTTCTAATTATTATTCATTAATATCATTATTGTCAATTAGTCTTCATCTGTGACATTATGATGTGTTGTTTCATTTCTAAAATTTCTCAACGATAAAATAGATTTTTTTTTTAACCACCATCATTGTCGTGTTATTATCATCACTGTCTCGATATTGAAGACTTGGTATTTGAATTTTCTCGAGCTGCAATTTTAGCAATAACATTTATTAATACCACCAGGCTCTCATTTTACTGCATTTGGGTTTTATATGATAGTAACAGATTTTACAATGATATGAATAAGACGTAGTAAGTGGGAGGGGGATAAAATGATGCAACAAAGCAATGATGTAGCTTAACCCAAGATCAGGCTTGATTGAGCAGGCAGATGATCAAATGCATTAAAGCCGTGACCATCTAATCTTTTTTTTCAGACAGTGTGCATCTAGGACTATACTATTCAATGCGGTATTCCTTTTTCAGGCGGTAGGGTGAGATTCGATGGAGATTTAGTTGCTATTTCTAGCAAGTCGAGCGCTGACGTAGAGGCTCTCTTGTTGGCTCAGTTTCTTGGTTCGGGGAATCCTCCTCGTGGTTGCTCAATCTGCTAGAAATAGCAGCCAAATCTCCCTCAAATTACATCCTACTGTTTTAAGAATGGTAGGACACATCGGATAATGTAGTACATTTCCTGAAAAAAAGAACAGGATGATCAAGGCTAGAACATCTTTTATCATAGATCTGCTTGATCAGCACTGAACTGGGTTTAAACAACAAACACAAATCAATGATTATTAAAGAGAAAACTGTATTTTCTCTCCTCGTATCGTTTTTAGATTATTTTGGAATGTTATTCCAAATGTGAGAAATCCATATTGCATAATTTTAGTGTGTTAGTGATAGTAAAGTCAATGATGTATTCTAATGGATTCTTTAGAATATCCTTAGTTTGGAACTTTACTGTTCCAAGTTCAAATCGTACCAAGTTAGACTATAATTTGTATCGATTTTAAAAATGAACATTTAATTATATCGCTCTTCTAGTAATAATAATTTGGCCTTGAATTATTTATTAACAGTTTCTTAATATTTCCAGTTAAAAGCTTTTCAATGAATAATACATTTTTGCGAACATTGAATATTAAATACTAGTCCCCTTCACTCTAGAGACCAAATAATATACCTCGATACAACCTATAATTACAACAAAAATCTTCTACAATGTCTACCACAATCGACGATGACTAGCTTAATACAACAGTCATCTACAAAATGTACAGAGCCAACGAGGGGGTTTTATGTGGTCGCTTGACTTACTAGAACAAGCAGCCAAATCTCCCTCGAATTACATACTGCTATCTTAAAAGTGAAAATAGACATGGGTATTGAGGTTAATGTACTTGTGGATACATCTTATTTGAAACAAAGATGGGATAATTACGGCCTGAACACCTTTGATAATAAATCAGCTCAGAGCTGACTTGTGGTTCAACAAAAACAACATGCACAGAAACTTCACTTCAAGATAAGCCAATTTTTGAAACGAGTGGAGATTGCAACAGATGCTACATTTTTAAACGAATCACCGATTAAAACAAAAACTTGAGTCTCGGTTCTTGTGTCAAAATAAGTGTCCAAATTTATTCCAATGAATTACTGCAACGAAATCTGTTGTTTCCATTTCGGTGTAAAGTTTTCGTGATTGAAGTGGTTGGAGACAGTTGAATGCATAACCTGTCAGCCATTGTATTATAATTAATTGATCGCAGCTAGTCAAGTCTATAGAGTTTAATGATGGTCGGTGGTTTATAAATGTTAAAACACATATTGCTTTATCCGATTCGAGTTTGTTATCTTTCATTGTTTTAGCTCAGTAAAGTATGAATAAATATCATAAAGTTCTATCTGTCGTAAGGTGTCACTGCATTACTACTGAGCGTTTTGTTGCATTATATGGTTGAACCCAAATCCTTTCATAAATGTAGCTTAGATAGGGATGGTCTCCGCTTGTCTCATGATCTAAATACACCACATGAATTCGAAATGTTCAGGTGCTTTTAGAAATTCAATGAATCACAGAGAACTTGGAGTTTGTTTTTTGTAGATTAATCCTCATCTTTCTGAAATATAGACTGAAATGTTTTGATGGATTTTAAAGTTAATATCACCTAAAAGCGTTTTCTATTTTGTATCGTCGAAATTTCTGAATTAATGCCTATTAATGTAATGATCAAATATTTACAGGTATGTTTGAATAAGTGTACAGACAAAACGAAGTGTATCCTGTGTGCAAAAACCAACAATATATCAATGTGTAAAAATGAATGCGAAGATATGCCAGTTGAACGTGTCGACTCTTTAGAAAAAGGTATCTCTTATCGTTTAGTCAAGTACTTAATTCTGTCCAAGAAAATATATATAATATTACTGTAAAATAATTTTGAGATTATTAACTAACAATTGAAGTGTCGCGATTTCAACTTAGTCGGATCTTATCATTTTTTATGATTACCTTCTGGTTCTTGTATTAAATCTAAGGGCTTCCAGCTAAGGGTTTCCCTCTGGTGATGTACGTTTAACAATAAAGACCGTATTAAGTACTTTACGTAATTAATCATGTGAGATGTGTACACGATATGAAGATTACAATAATACGAACAGTTTTATCACTATATATTATATCCAACGTATAATATATTTACTTCTAAAGAACATTTCAGTGGAAATTTTTGGTTAATTATAGAATCCTAAGCTGGTTATAGACCTACAAGCATTCCTCACTAGCTAACGAAGTTATGCGGAAACTCGATCTGTTACAAATAGCAGGCAAATCTCCCTTAAATAATATCATACTGTCTTAAAAGAAGAAAGATACATTGGATAGTGTCGTCTTGGATGCATACTGTCTGACTAGGTCCATTTCTCATCATGCTTTTCACTACGCCAAAATCAAGTGACATGGGGATTCAGTAAAAACCTAATGACTCCAGCCCGGAATCGATATAGTAGATAATATAGTCCTAGACAGACAATACCCAAACGAAAAGACTTGATGGTCATGACCTCAACGCCTTCGATCATAGAGCTCCTGGATTAGAAATGAACTAGGACTACATAACAACAACAACTATCGTAGAAATAATTGCATAGATAATTACATTATCTAGGATCATATATGTAACATTGCCATGTTTTAAAGACGCTTTATCACCAGACTCGTGAAGAGATATGTTATACTTTTGATAATATCAGTCATGAAATTATCAGACATACAAAAGGCAATGAGATGACAGAAATGATACTACGATGGAGAACATGTTTTTTCAGTATTTAGCCCCGTGCCCCTACATTCCGAGTTCAAAAACATGATGGCATCAGCTTTGCCGTCTATTCTTCCAGGGTCGATAAAATAGATGCCAGTCATAAACTGAAGTTGATTCAATCGGCTATACATTTCGCCGATTAAAGAAATCCTTATTTTTCATGCACATAAGAGATTTAATAGTTTAGTGAATATGATACTAGGTATAAACGTTATGAGTGCGTATACCCCTCCATCTAAATAAGGTATGTTCATCCATTCTTTAAAATGTTTATCATTTTAAATAAATGAAATTGGTAGATTAACAGAGCAAATTTCATTATAGTATTTAAAATCATTCTTCTACGCTCTGAGTTTAAATACTTGCATGTTCTATTTGCCTTTAATACTTCTGGAAATATAATGAAATGATACCCTGTAAAAGAATACTTCAGTTATACATTTACTTTGTATCTATTCAAAATAAATCACTCTGATACTCAAGAAAGAGATTAGAGTCTGGCCTAAACTGTGTTATTAACATTTGCAAATTAACATAAGTGGGTGTACCATGACGAGAGTGGTATGTTCTGTCTTTGCTGGCAGACCTCTTCTTCAATGAAAATACTCTTATACTTCGAGAGAAATGGCAGCAAATCTAATTTCAATTATTTATGAAATCTATACTAAAAGTACGGTATAAAAAATATAGCCAAAATTACAACGCTGTTTCAATCTCCGCTTGGCGGCCATTTCACTTTACTTATCCCGTTAATATCCTTTTGGAAAACATTAAACCGCAAGAATGGAGAGTTGGCAGAAATCAATTTCGTTAATTACTAATATCAATAATATCACAATATTGGGGTAGCTAATTAGGTAGAAATGATAAAGTGTTGGAATATATCACTTAAAATATTAAGCTGGTCACCTTACATTCCGAATCTTAGTTTCAGTGGGTAACATTTGACCTCCATCACATTGTGGTAGATAATTTAACTACTAGTAATACTCTGAGATATACCAATCAGTCGAACATTTCCATTCTTGTAAATATTGATATTCACCTAATCAAAATAAATCAATTACTTAATACATTTGCACCTCAATATATTTTTGCATTGCTTAGACATAGGAGGAAGGGAAGCATCCATGACCTTATTGTAGGGTCACGAAGACTTCTGGACAAAAAGGGAAAAATAAACTACGACATATGGGATATCCTCAGACCAGAGACCTGGTCCAAATGCTTGCAATAGATGTACTCCACTAAAGTCACCCAATAGCCAAGTGGTGATGTTAAACTACCATCCAAGAATAGATACAGTTCATCCGACGGTCTTCCGCATTGTGTCCGTCTAACCAATTTCACTTTCAAAGATTGGGTTCGACCTGAGACTATGGTAGTAGACGCCTATTTAAAAGTGCCACTCAGGGATATCGAACCCAAAACCACGTGGTTGCGAAGCGGACTTCTTATCACACTGCCATACCTGTGCGTGCCCTGAATATCTAAAATAAATGTTTACTGAAAAGACATATTTGTTCTGTTTGCTGTTTTTACTTAACAGCTGGTCGGTTGTTCAATGGATTCTGACTAACAGTAATTTACATCCATTTACAAATACATTTACAATATATTTAACTATACAATAGTTAATGAGATCGAAACATGCCCGGTGTTGTTACCGTACTTATTAAAGATCAAACTAACTCATCTCTGCATGTCCCCATTACGCTTTTAATCAATTTAAATTTCGAAGTTCTCTCTCGTGTCTTCCCTGTCAAGATTTGTCGTTAACCCTATTTTTTTTCCTTCTTGTTACTGGTGTAATTTCAAGTGATTAAAAATTGCTTGGCTCACTACATTAAGTATGTTAGCCTGCATTTAATTATTCGTAATTATACAACTTTAATTCTATTCGATTCTTCCAAATATAGAAGCTAGTAAGATATGCAAGGTGGTGATTGAACTGTGTATTATACAGTACCAGTGTGTGATTGAAAACGGAAAGGAGTTACTGAAAATTCTCAAACATGAACGTGAGTATTTGCTGAATCTTATAACCTATTGGGTCGTAAGGTAACCACAGTAGACTTTGTCTTCATGCATTGTATTATACGCAAGTCAGCTTGGTGGAACTCATTCTTTTTAAATCTTCGCTGTGAAAATTTAAACAATATCAAAATATGTTAGTGTTTTCTGTAAAGAGGATAACATAATTCGGATTCTCTTTATAAGCCTGTTTTACAGCTATTTGCCTGATCATCAGAAGAGACATGGAAGACATACAAACAAAAACCCATTTTTTTTCTTTATATAACTCATTATACAACGCTATAGTAAAACTTTCTTGTAATATATAATAGAATATATTATTCTATATCTTGACAGATAGTATGGTAATGTCATTTATACAAAGAAAATGATAATAGATATTTATGCAAAACCCAGCTATTTGCCTGATCAACAGAAGAGAGGTGCCCTGATTCTCTGTCCACCGAGAACTTTAGCTTAATAGCTATTTATTTTGGTTACATTTTCAGTGAGGCTTTAAAAAGCTGTAGATATATCGACATTATATTTGTTTGAGAGTTTCTGATAAATGCTGTGTTGTGCAGAAATATCTAATATTGAATCAATCACGTTGCTGACGAATGCACAATACGTAAATTAGGCTGGCCATTTCTGCTAAGCATTAGTGTACGTTTGATATAAATAGCTATTTGATAGCTATTTATATGAGAGTTCTTGGTGGACGGAAAGTCAGGGTACGTCTTTTCATGATGATCATCCAAATAGCTGTGAAACTGACCTGTTAAGAGGATTCGAATTATTTTTCTGTGTACAGAGAACATTCAAATGTATTACATTATTTAAATTTTCACAGCGAGGCTTTAACAAAAGCTGCAGATATATCTACATTATACTTGTTTCTTATTTACACTGTCTTTTGCATAAATATCTATTATTATTTTCTTTGTATGAATGTCATTATCGTATTATCTCTCAGGACATAGGATAATATATTCTATTATATATTACAATACATTTTGACTATAGAGTTGTATAATGAACTGTATAAAGAAAAGAAAATGTTTTTTGTATGACTTCCCCTTATTTATTTTAATGTTTTTATAATTTGCTATAAGATTAGTTCATATATTAACGGACAGCCGATATAAATCACTAAATCACACGAAGCTACTTCTTTTTATGATGCTCTTTGAAAATGTCAAAACGAATGCGTTTAACTTGGGAAGAATCCATTAACTGAAGAAAGGAAATTACAATTTGAAGAAGAAAAAAAAAAATTTACTAAAATAAAAGTAATTATTAACAAAGTAATTTTAAAACGCTGGAAATAAATTATTAAATGAAGAAGTTTACAATTTTATGATAATAACACGATCATAGAACAACATTCCGGGAGTGTGAAATTATTTTTTATACCATTGTCTCAAATCATTACTTTAAAACTCTAAACTTAATTGCACATTACCCCTAGTGCTTTATCTTCAATCATTTAAGAGCAGAACAGTGATTACAATTTCAACTCAATAAGGGATCACTGTGCATTAGGGTATTCAAATTTTCCATGAAATTTTGAAAAAGTACTGGATTTTCTGACAGAGGCACTTTACATCATCTTGCATTATCATTCACAGGAAAAATATGCTTCATTCAACAGCTATTTTTAAATAGTTGTCATATTGCTTCAATTGATCTTTGATTGCTAACTGCTTGTCTTTAACACATCTCATAAGTGAAATTAAAGAAGCTGCTACGCGGTCGCTCGACCTGCTAGACATAGCAGCCAATTCCCTCTCAGTTCACAGCCTACGGTCTTAAAAAATGGAAGGACATATTGGATAATATAGCCCTGGATACACAAAAAGTACTTTAACATTTAAGAAATACCTATCCTAATAACTTCTGCGTCGACGAGCCGACGAAGGAGCTTCTCGTGGTTGCTTAATCTGCTAGAAATAGCAGCCGAATTTCTTTGAAATGAAACCATATCACCTGTAAAAAGAGGAAGGACAAATTAGATAATGTAGTATTATATAGATTATGCTTTTAAAAAGATGGGGTGGTCACAGCTTGAACGTATTTGTTCATATAGGTCTACTCAATCAGGGTTGGCCTGGAGTTAAATAACAACAACAATAACAAAAGCTTCTAAAGTATTTAGTGGTAGCTCAATGTCTTGATAAGTTCCAGGATGAAAAATAAATTATAGACTTTTACTCTTACTCATACCAAAAACGTTTGGCATTTCTTCTCTTCGTGGCTCACGAATATTCTTCATTTTATGATTTCAGGATGCACTAAAAGTAATGCAAAAGTAATGATCATTGGTATAATCGGCGGAATTCTTGTTATTGGTATCGTTATATTAATATTATGGAAGATTATCAGTGTCACAATTGATAATCGGGAAATGGCTCGATTCAAAAAAGAACGTGAAGACGCTGTTTGGAACACAGTAAGTAAAATATTCAAAGTTTATTTTACTTTCGCTGTTTCATAAATTGTACAAGTCTTATTTTTCATTCAATAATATATTTGCAAAAGAATATTTTGAAGAATTTGGATATACCTATTGGTTCCTTATTTAATCACAAAGCCAATTGTTCTAGGCCGAATAAATTAGAGATACTTATTTTATTGAGCCGATTTGATAAATGTGAAGTCAATTCCATCCCCTGACCCACCCCAGCATAATTTGAACTCAAAAGAGAAAACGGTACGGACTAAAACAAATCTACTTTACTTAACCAACTCTACCATCTCAAGCTGTCTGTAAATATTGCAATATCTATAATTAGTACCGTCACGTCCTTGAAAACTGGGGTTTTTAATTAAGTTATTGTCTCATTCTTTGTTTAATTATCATATAATTAACATTTCCTTAATTACCTCCAAGCGTTCCTTTATTTTATGTATTTGAGACTCGCAGAGGAACGACGTTTCCTTGCCAGAATATGATGAATAAATTTCGAATGAGATTTGTCAAGGGGTTCAACCAAAACATAAATATTGATTGTATATATAGGCACAAGGCCTTAAATTTGTGGGATATATATTGCAATACATACATACATGATTTATAAGAATATTTATACAACACACACAGACACATACACACTTTTCGTATTACATGGTATGATTCTCGAAAATGCCACACGTTGATACTACAAGGAAAACTTATAAGACCTTTTAGTTTCAAATTAGACTGCAACATGGCACTGGTTTCGTTTCTGTATTTGTTCTGTAAGATTCTTGATGTGAAATCGTGTGTTGAAACTGATATTATTGCATTTAAGGAGGTCACTGTGCCAAAAACGAACACATGCACTGGTTGTATTTCACTTCTATTTCTAGTTTATTGATAGATCATCGATCTACTGCTTATTGTCAGAGTCCTTTCGTCACAGTCTGTGACCTTGTCAATGACCTTCCCTAATTTTGCAGCTTAGCTGCAGTTGCAGTAGTCCGTGTTACAGGTAATTATCCGTTTGTTATAGTCGTGGCTGTTTCAGTTCTGATTAAATTCAAATCCAAATTCAACCTTCGATTTTGTTTTTTTACTTCCTGGGCCTGGGGAAAGGGGCAGTACCTATGATCTTCACAGGCACTTCGAGACCGAAGAAATTGGTGCCGCTAATGTTCCAAGTCGACGTCTAAATTAATTTCTCATATAGTTATAAAATTACACTTCCTTTATAATTTTCCTCCGGGCTTGAAATGTCGATTTTGGTTTTTGTTTCAATTAGTGTAGAGCATATCATTTTACTTTATACTTTTACGGGTTTCAGACTACGGCTATACTGGGTCACCACCTTCAAGGGACTTTGTCAATTTTATCGAACACAGTACTTTGGTATTAAGTGTATTACTCTCGTTAGAAATTGAAGGCAACGTCGTCATTGGCGTAAAGGGAGAAGGCTCAGTCGCAATTAAATACTGATAAAATATACAGTGGCGGCGTCACGTAGTTTATAGACAAGAATATACTAATGATTAATCGTTATTTCCGTGTTATTTAATCACGATTTAAACTATATAGATGACTAAAAAGAGTATTGTTAACTCTTTAAAATGATGTGAGTTGTACAAGTCTTATTGTATTACTCTCGTTAGAAATTGAAGGCAAATTTTAATTAGCATAATCCAATTATTGATCGCATAAAGCCATAAAAATAAATGCCACTTAATTTAAGAACATTTAAGTAAAACATATTTTAATTTTAATATTCAATATCATACTTTATTTAAGTAAGACAGAATATCAATAGAGTATTTAATTTTATCTCCTAAGATCTGTTGTGATGAGTAAACGAAAAAGCTTATCATCAGTGACGTGATCCAGAATTGGTCAACTGCATAAGCTGAAATGGAGTTCGAGCCATTGCTCCCGAAGCTGGATACTCAGTAACTGTTGCTCACCACATCTTCATTGAAACCGGTAGCTATTCTGAACGTCCTCGATTAAGGCTACTGCGAAAAACTACTGAAACGATGGATCGATATATTTACCGTTTGTCGATGAAGAGAGGAAAATGACTGCCGTTGACAATTTGAACGACGTTCGACAGAAATACCACATGCAGATTAGTGTCACTACTACCAAAAATTGACTAAAGCAATTTGGGCGTGTGAGAAATGTTGCACGAACATAAGAATTGGATGTCGCCAGACTGGTCAAATATATTTCGATCGGATAAGACGAAATTAAATTTGTTCGGCCCCTGAACACCAAATGTACATCCGATTTCGTATAAGAGAAGATGAATGCATGAATCCGACAGTTGACCATGGTGTTGACACTGTCATAGTTTGGGGCTGCATGTGTGGAAACGAGGTCGGTCCCATACAACAGGTCTAGGGCATCAGGAATAGTACAGTTTATCTGGATATCTTTGAAAAAACTATGCCTCCATGTGCGAAGAGTCATTTAGGCGGATCATGGATTTTTCAGTATTGCGACAACCCGAAAGATACCGCTGGAATAATCAAGGAATTTATCAAAAGCAAGAAATCCGAGCGTTGCAGTGGCCAACACAATCGGCGGATTTAAATCCGGTGGAAAACTAATGTGTGTGTGTGTGTGTGTGTGTGTGTGTGTGTGTGTGTGTGTGTGTGTGTGTTAGGAATTACAAACTCGAGGAAATAGTACTCAATACCAAAGTAGAGTATGATATGATTTTATTAGTGAGATTACTCTCTGTTGCTACTCTGAGTTTCGCGAGAATGGTCGCTGGCCATGTAACTTGATCAGCGAGCATGCTCGCGAAACCCAGAGTAGCAACAGAGAGTAATCTCAGTAATAAAATCATATTTATATATATATATATATATATATATGCGTGTATTCGCAGTGACTTAATCCCACATTACTTTAATTCTGAATGCCACCAAGTTTATGGGGCTGAGGTCGCTGACCTCATCGGATTATATATCCTGGATACCCTAAGGCAACGAACACCCCCCCCCATAGTTTGGAACTGTACAGAGACGACGGCCTGGCAATCTCAAGCCATATGAACGGCCACGCCATGGATAAGTTCAGGAAAAACCTAATAAAAATATTCAAAGAGTTCAGCTTTAATATAACTGCCACCACCAATTTAACCAAGGTCGACTTCCTGGACATTACCCTCGACCTCAAGACAGGCAAATACTGCCCTTATAGAAAGCCTAATGAGGAAACTGTATACATACATAGAAACTCTAACCACCCTCAGCTGTAATTAGGAACTTAGTAACAGGAATCAGTAGAAGAATCTCTAATTTATCTTCCGACAGAGACATATTCGACAGGGCTGCACCCCATTACAACGAGGCGCTAGCGAGAAGTTGCTTTAGTGAGAGGTTAGCATATATCGAAAGGGTTCGGAAGAGAAACGAAATATGGTTTAATCCCCCTTTCAATCTAGATGTCTCCACAAATATAGCCAGAAGCTTCCTGGCCCTAATTAGACAGCATTTCCCTCACACCCATAAATACCAAAAACTCTTTAATGCCCATAACGTTAAGGTTAGTTACACTTGTCTAGACAACATCGCTTCCAAGATTGCACGTCATAACAGGAAAAAAACACACACACAGACCCCACCCCATGCACCAACCTGCAGCTGCCGAATCCTACTAATTATCTACTGAGGGGATCATACCTCTCAAAGGTTGTGGTCTACATAGCTACCCTAACACCACTGGATGGTATCCCGAGAAACTACACGGGCCTAACAGCCAATGCCTTTAAGGGAAGATTTACACAACACATGAACTCCTTCCGGTGCAGGGACAGGCGAAACTCCACCTCCCTGTCCCGATTCCTCTGGAGACTCCGGGACCAAGAAAATGACTTCCCAAACATCACTTGGAATATCCTTGACAGCCCCTCCCCCTTACTCGCCTGGAGCCCGCAAATGTCAACTTTGCCTCCATGAAAGGCTCCATATACTCCAGCATCCTGCAATATCTATTAGTAAGAAAACAGAAATATAGTTTTGCAGCCACCAAAGGAGCGCCCTGTTAGGGAACTTTAAGCCATTGGCTACCAATACTCCAGAGAGATCACCTTAGCTCAACAGGCCCATGTGTCAATTCAGGGGGCACCACCCTTGCTTGTCTGTCGAAAATGAGATCGCTAATCAACCTCGCCTCCTTCCATCAGTTGAACAATGTGCAGATAATATTCAGCAGCCACACGATTTGTAACACGACACCACCAAACCGTCAAACTTGCCGCGCAGGACAGCGGCAGCGAATACAATCTTCATCTGATGTCACTGAAATGTCATTTTCCCCCCTACCCAGACAATACAGCGCCACCGGCTTGCCCGTTTCCTCACGTGGACCTGTATACTGGCGAATTGATGTCGCTACGCTATCGAACTCCAACACATGACCCGAACTGACCAATGCAAGCATTAGCGAGCCTCACCCAACTGACATTTAACATTTTAAAAATCTTTTCGACACTTTGCGCCAATGCATCTGAGGAGATAGACGCACATCTTTGCGTCCACAAAACTTAAACTAATGCGGGACTAAGTCACACTGTGAATACACGTATATTATACTGTGTTGGTGCTCTTTTCTTTCGTTTGTACACACACATGTATATATATATATATTAAATATGGCTGAATGGTTAAGAAGCTCGCTTCGCAATCATGAGGTCCCGGGTTCGATCCCACTCAGTGGCATCTTAGGCAAGTGCCTTTACTCATAACCTCGGGTCGACCCTAGCTTTGTGAGTGATTCTGAGTAGACGGAAACTGTGCAAAACCCCGTCGGATGGATTGTACCTGTAATTCAAAGATCCATGCGTGACATGCTTTTATGCATATTTATTTTCAACTCCGCTATCTCGTGTACTTATATTTAATTAATTCTGGCTCGGCAAGCCCAGCACACAATCAGTAAATAGTTTTACTGATTTATAATATAGGAATGAAACGTCCTATACAGCTCTGTGTGACATCTTGCGGTAGCTGGTGCTGATGAAGAGCAATAACTCTGAAATAGCTATACACCATGTCCGGTAGATGTCGTGCAGAGCTTATGGTGTGTTTATTTTTTAACACTTAAAGTCTACAGAGAGAGGTTCTTCTTCAAGACAAACTCACAGCGATTGCTGTTGCATGTTTGAATCTCATGCAAATATGTTAGAAATGCTTTTACGCATATTTATGTGGTCAGTTGTTTCTTCAAAACCTCCACATAATCTGAAATTATTATTTTTTTCTTTTGTATTCTACTTTATTATTATATGTTTTATGTAGTTTCTGATGGGAAGGCTATCATCTTGTGCTGCCATCAAAACCCCACTTGAGTTCTACACTTCTTATTCAGTGCTGATGATTCTTTTCTTTATTCAGTTCCACATTTCTAAATCTTGTCAGGTATTGAACGTGTAAGGGGCTTTTCTTGTCAACGTCTTAGCATAATATTTTATAATCCTATTTGAAGTTTAGTTTGTTTTATTTAATAGTTTCTGTTGTTGTTGTTGTTGTTGTTGTTGTTTATCCGCCCAACTCACAGCTGTCTGTTACTTTAACCTCTGTTTTATATTTTTGGCTTCTTTCAAGACAGAAAACAGTTTCCTTTTATTAGTTTCTTAATGTTTTGCGGCAATTTGTATCAGTTTGCCTTTATTCTTTACGAGATATTTTGTAAGTCTGCAATAGATAGTTTATAATAGACTTCTATTTTCAATAGAATCCAGCCTCCTTATATTTGTGGCAAATATAATTGTACTGTGTCAGTTTTGGGGGGTAATGTATTATAATCGCAGTCATTATTTTTCTTGTTTCCTGTCTAGTCTTGCTAATTCACTTACCTTCCAGTTGAGAATAATATAATTATAACATATTACTGGAACAGCTCGTGTATTAATACGTATTATTTTATTTTTTACATTTAGCACTGTTCGGGTTATTACTAATATAATACGTTCAAAATAATATTCTTTCATAAACGTTTCTTCCATTTGTGTGTGTTATACTCTGTTTTATCTATTGATTCCTAAGCATCGATCCAATTCCTACATCCTAATGTATTGATACGTATTATTTTATTTTTTGCATTTAGCACTATTCGGGTTATTACTAATATAATACGTTCAAAATAATATTCCCCTCATAAATATTTCTTTCATTTGTGTATGTTATACTCTGTTTTATCTATTGATTCCTAAGCATCGATCCAATTCCTACATCCTAATGTATTGATACGTATTGCTATATTTTTACATTTAGCACTGTTTGCGTTATTACTAATATAATACGTTCAAAAAAATATTCTTCCATAAATGTTTCTTTCATTTGTGTGTGTTTTACTCTGTCATATCTATTGATTCCTAAGCATCGGTCCAACTCTTACATCCTAATGTATTGATACGTATTGCTTTATTTTTGCATTTAGCACTTATTACTAATATAATATTTAGCGTTATTACTAATATAATACGTTCAAAAAAATATTCTTTCATAAACGCTTTTTGGCATTTGTGTGTATTTTACTCTGCCTTGTCTATTGATTCCTAAGTATCGGTCCAATTCCTACATCTGTGTTTCTTTATCTAACATGATGTGTCTTTTTTATTAATTCTCCCCACTTCAAGTATGCCCTGGTACATTTTTCTATACGTTTTTTTGTTTCATTTTGTAAACAAGCGACTTCTGGAAATTTTAAACGTCTAACCCCATTACCTGAGAGAGTAGAAAAAAGGTCACGCTTTTAGATATTTATATTATTTTATTTAAAAAAAATATTTTTAATAGTTGTTCAAGAAAGCTTCTTCTCGTGGAGTGGCAGTATGAGGTGCTAGCCGGAAGCGTGGTGGCAGAAGTAACTCACTTAAGAATGTCAATAAAAATTTTGAAAAGAATAACACAGCGTTAAAAAGAAATACAGACAGAAAGAAATGAACACATTTGAACAATCACATACAGTAGACGTTTAAACTTTAACAAATTATAATAACAGTTTTATTAATAACGTTAATAGCAATAGCAGCTATTTCGCTTGCGTTGTTAGTCGGGGGGGGGCTCATTGATATGTCGACTCCCAGAAAAGAAAAGAACTTGGGAGAGGTATATTATTTAAGACAGTTCCTTGTTGCAGGTATAGCTAGAAAAAGAGTGAGAGAGAGAGAGAGAGACAGAGAGACAGAGAGACAGATATGAAAAAATAGTGTGATTCTTTTTCTTTATTCAGGTGCAGGCATGGCTGTGTGGTTAAGGAGTTCGCTTCGCAACCACGTGGTTTCGGGTTCAGTCCCACTGCGTGGCA
>JAOPJM010030347.1:0-15351 GCA_027124095.1 Muusoctopus leioderma | reverse complement strand
AATTGTACAATCATGAAAAACTCAACAAATTCAATCGCGGACTGGAGAAAAAAACAAAGGGAAAAGAAGAACGAAAATAAAAGAGAATATTACGAAAAAAATCAGGATTTATTAATGATTTTGCGATATTGTCATTTTGTACCTCTGGATCATGCAACTGATAATATACATCTATGAATGTATGTATATATATATACATACATATATTACACCACCACCACCACCACTACTCCACCACTACACCACCACCGACGCCGCCACCACCACTACACCACCACTACACCACCACAACACCACCACCATGACAGGCTTCTCTACACCCAGTCCTTCCTAAGAGCGTCGGCTCTCTGGAATTTTCTTCCCACTCATGTCTTTCCTGCAGGCGACGATTTGCAACAGTTTAAGTGGAACATTAAATGGTATCAATTTCCCCGGTCTCTGAGATCTTGTGAAAGCCATGAGCACTCCAGACCCAGAAAGTAAAAAAAAAAAATTAAGAGGGTGGAACTAGGGACAGACAAATGATAAAGGTAAAATTGAAAGATTAAAGAATGTATGACAGAGTGGAATGAAGTATAGATAGGGAGATAGATATAAGGATAGAAAGATAGAAAAGAAGTGGTTACCTAGAGGATGGTGATGATGATGATACAAAAAGGTGATAATGGTGATGGCAAATAACATTTTTCACATTCAGTATTAATACTTTGAGAACTTTATTCTAATTGGCTTTACCATGTTCCCCTCTGTGTGTGTATGTGTAATATATTTACATATATATTTATAAGAGATACAAGTGTAACATATATAAGAAATGAGAGCACTCAATACCACATTGGTAAAGCTTAATTATACAATAATTCTGAGTTCCAGAATGGCCTAATGAGTGCATTATGTAATTATTACATGAGACATGAAATTTCTAGAGCGAGTACATGGTATATAAACAAGACACAGAGAGAATTCAAGGAGATTGAACAAAACATTTACAGGGTACAGAGCCGTACATAGCTCACGCTTTCGGCGAATTTCGCCATTAAACTGGAGATTGAACAAGATACCAACAGAGTACAGAGCCGTACGTAGCTCTCGCTTTCGGCGAATTCCGCCATTTAAGTGATTCCCTGCTCATTGAGAAAATCACACCTTATTTTCTCTTTCTACCAACTATAAGGAACAATTGTATTTCAAATCACCAGCTCCATCGAAAGCAATGAGATGAACTCAACTGTATAGTCAAAATCGGTAAATTTACATTTCCTAATTAATATTTATGTAGCTGATTTTAAAGCTAAAACTTTACTTATTGACTATCTTTAAACTATTGCACAAACTATTAATATTCAAACCTTGAATCTTGTGATATTCTTTTCATGTGCTTTTCAATGAATTTATCCGTTGAATTATTTCTAGCACGTGTTACGGTAGATTTGTATATTTTGCTCCTTGTAAACAGTATCACTGTATCACCTCGTGTTACAGTAGCCATTGTATAATTCTTATTCTTATCGGTACACCTACTCATGGTATATTCGCACGAATCCGTAGTGATTGTGCGAAGTATGAGTTTTATTTATTATTTATAATAAATGAGCTATTTAAAACCATATATGTTTTCATTTCTTCTTTCTGTTTGAAAGAATTAATATCTTTTCATTTAATGTATCCAATATCTTTTTGTTGGGCGCAAAATTGGTGGTGACCAGTTTTTATAGCAGCTGGTAGGCTCCAAGAAATGGGCTGTTAAATTCTAGCGCCAAAAACTGACTATATTGTCCAATCAAAAATGTTCATATCTTCATGTGATTGTATTGGCCAATCGTACGTTCACAATGTTCATACTATCATGTGATTGTATTGACCAATCACATCATTCAACAGTCGATTGTTGAAGTTGTCACACTGATGCACAGAGTTTAAACAATTCAATACTTGTGTATTCTCGCTACAAGCCCACTACTATTTGTAGCTGTGATGGAGGTACTGTCCCGAAGTGTAAAGGAGGGTTTACTATGGGAGTTGCTGTGCGCAGATGACCTGGTGTTAATAGCAGAGAGTATGGATGGACTGAGGAAGGATGAAAGTGACTGGGTGAGAGGAGTGATGGAAATGAATGTGGAAGGAGGAAGGGGAAGACCAAGAAGGACATGGCTAAAGATGATGGAGGAGGAAATGAAGGCCATGGGGTTAGTGAGGGGTGTTGTAGACGATGGGAAAAATGGAGAAGCTTGTCATGGGGCCTGCAGGGCTAACCCCTGCTTTAGCGGGGAAGATGGCCTTAAAACGAGGAGAAGAGAGAGAGGGAGTAATGGGAGAAAGACAGTGATAGCTACATGTTGGGTGTTGGGAGAAGGTTGAATAGAGAACAGTATGAGTAGCAGTGGTATAGATGTGTCATGGTAGGAGAGAGCAAGTGATGGCTAGTACCAGAGATGGGCGATGGTAGGTGAGAGTGGTAAATACCAACAACGGGTTTCATGTTTTAAAGTGTTCATATTAAAATTTAAACCTTCCCTTACAATTTTATGTAAGAACATTTTGTTAAGTCACATTCCAAACATCAACTTAATAACAAGGAAGTTAGTTATTTTACTAAATCTCTCCAAATTCTTGATTATTTTCAAAATTAATTGAAAATTATAGGCAGTGTATTTTATTCGAAATATGGTAATGGAAGGGTTAATGTTATGAAAGTTTGGGTAAGCTCCAGCACACTTTGCCTGTTATGCAGGCTGCCTCTGAATGAGTTAAAACTTAAATATACCACACCAATCAAATTACTGTAAACTCTCTTCATTATCAGTTTGTCCTCCCCTAACCCATCTACTACAATCATTTGGAAAGTGACATTATTATGCTGAAGGCAGTATTTTCCATTTATTTTTTTTCTCTCAATCTTAAGCAATATTCACTTAGAACTTAGGCACAGGTATGGCTGCGTGGTTAAGAAGTTCTCATCGAAAGCTGTCCTATTTTCATAAAATTTTTGTAGAATACATGTTCTTTTGGCCCAAAACAATTTTATTACATTTCATAATGACAGATGGAAACAATTTATCAACTTTGCAACAATGTGGCTCAAATTTCATTGCAAAAGAGAGTGAAATTGTCACAAAGACTGCAACAAAGATGGGAATTGATTTCCGTGATGTAGTATCATGCATTGCTGCAGGGTAACAAGTCGAAAGTCAGCTATCACTATAGTTGTTATCAGCATTTGTGTGATACCAGCAAAATAAGAAGATAGAAAAACTTCAGCTCCAAGTGGGTACAAAAATATATAATTTATAAGCTTAAAAATGGACATTCTATTTTGATAAAGATGCTCCTACTGATCATGAACATACTTTTGTTTACACAAACAATACCGTAGCCATAGTATGTGTCCTTCTTATCACTGCTACACTGGCTTGACGACTTTCAGTCACTTAAATATTTTTTTTTTTTTTTTTTTTTTTTTGTAAAATGAGAATGATGCAATTGCATAGTAAAATAAAAACAAAAACATATAAAAGTAAACAAAAACATTGAAAAATAATTTCAGTGTTTTGTGAATTGTCAATTTTGTTTTAAGAAAAATAAGCTGCAGGTTCCATCCATTTTTTTTTTTTCATTTTTTTTTTTTAAAGACTCTATACTGAGTATCACTTATGCACTACGTGGAGTCTGCAGTAGAAAAGAAAATAGTTGTAGACTTAATAGCCACAAAAAGTATTTGGATCATCGATGGGATGTTCATGTTACAACAGCTGCGCTTGTCGTCTGCACCTACAACCTATTTTCTAGCAGAGTTTCTTATACAGAAAGTAGTGAAATTAGTTGACCAACATCTATTTTGTGACAGACCCAGACATAAGCATTAAGAATGCAGAAAGAGGTTGTCATGCTGCCACAGAAATACAAGTTATCAAAATTCAACCAGACAACACAAACCAGAAGCAACCAACCCAGCAGAAGTTCCTCTGCAAATGAGAATAAAGAGTCATTTGTGGAGTACCTCTTTCATGCATGGTGTGCCCAGTAGGTGTACAAGAATGTAACAGTGTACTTTGCTCATGTGAAAGCATACCATGCACTTTCAGGAGACTGGAGTGGTGAAGGCAGTACTTATACTGGAACTCCATTGTAGTCAAGAAGAAGCAGACACCCAGTTACTTTTGCATGCAGAATATGCTGAGAAGTGTCTTCATCAGTCAACACCATTGACATCCACATCAGTTCCACCAGCTGTGGTTGTAAAGAGTATGCGCACTGATGTACTCATTATTGGCATGGGATGTGCACAGATGTTTATGGCACCTCTTCTCTTCCACACTGGTTGTGGTGACAAAGTTCACACTCTTGACATCAAGTCCCTATGTAGTCAGCATGGCTTTGATGTTGTGTCAGCCCTGGTTGGATTCCAACCATTCACTGACTATGATTCTTAAGTGGATTCTTTGAGAAAGGAAAGATCAAGCCCTTCAAATTAATCCTTTTGTTACCATATTTTTAATGAAATACACTACCTATGACTTTCAATTAATTCTGAAAATAATCAAGAATTTGGAGGGATTTAGTAAAATAACTTTCTTGTTATTAAGTTGGTGTTTGGATTATAACTTAACAGAAAGTTCTTACATAAAATTATAATGGAAGCTTTGAATTTAAATATGAACATTT
Organism: Muusoctopus leioderma; assembly: GCA_027124095.1. NCBI lineage: Eukaryota > Metazoa > Mollusca > Cephalopoda > Octopoda > Octopodidae > Muusoctopus > Muusoctopus leioderma. Next base: position 10,689 of record JAOPJM010030347.1, on the reverse strand, counting down.
TAAAACAATTTTTTATATCATAGAACCAGGGGTGGTTTCAGATGGGTTGGTATTAAAAGGATTAATCATCAAACACTAGCGCTACATACATGCCTTTCAAGAGCTCGGTACATCTTTTGTTCCATATAACAACCTGGTTTCTTGTTTGTATGTCATAAATATGTTCAGGAGAAAGCATCAGATATGAATGTTGCCCAGCATGATATGTCCAACTTGGTACACACGAAGAGTCACTTCCTCCAAACAAAGACTCTTGTGAAACACATGTGTATTAATTATCAGGCAGTTTTATTTCACCAACTGTTTGGAGCAAATACTAGAAATCTTTTCCCCAAATGAAATGGGATGGTATTTGATGGTCCCAGGGACCTTCAAATTGATTGGTGCAGCCTTCCACCAGCTCCAGGTGACATTTTGAAACTGTATCATCAACTGCAGCTGCAAGAAAGGCAATTGCAGACATGAGCTGAATTTAGAAGTGCAAACATCTTCACTAGCATCATGCTGTAGTGAAATTGGAATAAATGCACAGAACTATGTAAATTGCTCAGGTTACCAGAACATAGTAAATGAAACTGCCACATCTAATGATGAAGGTTGAAAACCATCTATTTTCAAAGACTTTTTTTTTAACAGTATTTAAATGCAAGTACTAAAATAAATTCACAATTGGAAACAAGATATCTGGCCATGCTGATTATTCTGCGTTATTGTCTAAAGTCAATGCTCATACAGTGAACAAAGCTTTTCATGCTAAATATTACTACTACATACTTTCATACTTTTCATTACTAAAGTAACTAAAATTTAAAAAAAACCTGGAGCCTTTTTTCAGTTCACGTGTTTTGTAAGACTTGTATAATAGCTATTAAAATACTGTAATGTAGCTCATAAAAGTTTAAATAACTCTTTTTTTAAAGACTAATTAATGAACATCATCATAACAAAATTGACCATTGCTTTACATGTTAAAAACAGTTAAAGTCCTTCTTGAGCCTATGGGTCCATTAGGCCGGAGCTTATCCCGGTTCCTGTGGCATTAAGCGACTGAGAATGCAAGACTTCCCTACCTGAACGGAATGCCAGTCCATCGCAGGGTTAACCCCCCAGCTACTGCCAGTCCATCGCAGGGTTAACCCCCCAGCTACTGCCAGTCCATGGCAGGGTTAACCCCCCAGCTACTGCCAGTCCATGACAGGGTTAACCCCCCAGCTACAGCCAGTCCATCGCAGGGTTAACCCCTCAGCTACAGCTGGTACTCTTTTTCAGCTGGGTAGATTGGAGCAATGTAAAATAAAGTACTTTGCTGAAGGGTACAATATGTTGCCCAGTCGAGAAATTGAACCCACAACCTTATGATTGTGAGTCCAACCACCTAACCACTAGGCCATGTTTCATTAATTGCATACGTATAATGAAATGAACTCAAAAACCTTGAGAAGATAAAAAGTATCCCTTTACTATATCAAAAATCATGAAATTTGCAAAGAAATGTTAACATCACATCAACATATACTTGATGTACCATCCAATAACATGGGTTTTCATTAACCATACATTAAAAAATAAGTACTCCTGTATTTTACACCAGAAGCTTAGACAACAGTCCTCCACAGATTAATTAGCATAAATTGTTCAGTTGACCAAGAAAAGTCAAGTTTGCTGGCAACAAAGGGATTCTCTCCCCAAGTGAAGGGTAGGTTGTATGATGTGTGTGTACGAAGTGTGATATTGCATGGTAACGAGACATGGGCATTGAATCCAGAGGATGTGCAAAGGCTGGAAAGAAATGAAGCGAGCATGCTCCATGGGATGTGTAACATTAGTGGGCATGAACGATGGGGCACAGATGAGTTAAGAGAAAAACTATGTAAAAGAGGAATCGCATGGCGTGTGCAAGAGAGAAGACTGTGCTGGCACAGACATGTAATGTATATGGATGATGATAGTTGGGTAAAGAAGTGCCAGGTGATCCAAGTGGAAGGAAGGTGTGAAAGAGGAAAGCCAAGGAAGACATGGGCAGAAGTGGTGAAAGCTGATCTCAGGGTGCTAAACCTTTCAAAAGGAATGCAACAAGTGGCAAGATGCTGTGTTGGAGAGGATCCGTCCAACCCTTGGAAAAATGGACAGATGATATTTTAAAAGCATCCTAGATATATTGTTGTATGGTAGCCATCCTTTATGACCAAGGAAGATATCCATCTTGTTGTGGATGCCTGTGCATGATGAGTATAACATGGAATGGACTGTTGCATACACCATCCTTCACAGGCAGCCCTGGTTATCAGAATCAAATTTAGAATCCAATAGCAAGCCAGGCAGAACTGAGTGTGGCTCAGTATTGGAGTGATTTCTCTGGAGAAACCACTCCAATACTGAGCCACAGGAGAAGGAATTGAATTCAGCACTGTAAGCTAACAAACCACTTGTCAATTTTACTGTTGCTCCTAGCTTATGGAACCTATTTACAACTGGCCATGGACAGAACTGCTGTTGACAAGATATGAACTGTTGGCATCTCAACTGGTAATCCAGTACCTAACCTCTTGGTCATCAGCCTTCTCAGTATTATACTAGTATGCACTAGTATATATTTATATATTAATGAGGTTTTGCGTGTGTGTATGTGTGTGTGTATATATATACACAATAGCCATGTAGTTAAGAAGTTTGCTTCACAATCATGTGGATCTGGTTTTGATCCCACTACACGGCACTTTGCGCAAATGTCTTCTACTATAGTCTTAGATTGACCCTGTGAATGGATTTGATAGATGTGCAGGTATGTGTCCCTTTATGTCTCGTAACTTAGTGGTTCAACAAATAGAGATCGATAAAATCAGTACTAGGATTGATATGATTGACTAAATAAATCCCTTGGAGGGAAACCAGTAAAAGAATAAAAGAGTAAAATGCACAAGTATATAGTTATAAAACAGGCTTGAACTGGTTCCCACACTGCTTTATGAAGAAGCAAAATATTTGAGAGGATGTGATATTTTTATAGTTGAGAGGATGTAGTATCTAATTACCGGCTCAAAATTATTGTGTTCAAATCCAGTGTAAAAATGTTGTTTTGTATTTAGACAGTATTCTTAATTCTACTTTGTCTCAGTTCATCCAAGCTGTCTGGAAAGAGGAATTGGTATCCACAGATAATTTGAGATTATTACCTGTGATAGGCTGATACCCTTTATAGAATATTTTAAAATTACCTCCTGGAACAATGTCTTTTGTGGAGGCCATAAGTTAATAAGGGATCCTCTATGTGGTTGCTTGACCTGCAACAAATAACAGCGAATCTTAAAAAAATCAAAGACACAATTGTATAATGTAGTCCTAGATATACTGAATCTGAAAAAAATGACAGGATGTTCACAGTTGGAGTACCTTTAGCCATAAGTCTACTGAGATCAGGATTGACCAAGAGGCTAGACAAAATGTTATCTTTTGGCTAAGAATTAGCTCCATTGTGCTATCATATTTATTTTGTTAACTATATTGCATTATATATACTTCAATATTGAAATGATATACACTAACTAATCAATCAACCAGAAAACTATGGCTAATTTTAATAAAATTAAAATATTGTAGTAGATTTATTGAAGTGGTTTCATCTTTTGTTTCAAAAATTACATCAAAATATCTATCTTCATTGTATTCTAGATTAAAAGGTTAGTTTTTAGCAGTAAGATACACATAAACTACTGTTGGGAAATAGCTTATCTCTTAACGTAGGACACGGTTCCACACAGTGCCATGTTATCAAATTCACATGAATAATTAAACTATATATATATATGGTGAAAATGAACTATATTTGTGTGAAAACTCCTCAAACACCTGTGTTTCTTACCTGTAAATTTCATAATAAATAAGCTGCAAGAAAACTATTTTAAGGTATTTTCTGCTCAATCATTTCAGGACTTTTTACAGGATGTTAAGAGTTATATTTCATAAAAGCAATGTTTTGTGTGAATTAAAATAAGATGGTATAATTTAATGTTAACAAGACCTAATTTGCTTTTAAATAAATTGTCTCAGCCTATTTCTAGTGGCAGCAGTTTATCTTCCCAAAATAATATTGGTTTCTTACATAGGCACAGGACCAGAAATTTAGGGAAATTTAGGGAACAGTCAATTATATTTACCCCAGTACTTGACTGCTTTTCATCCTTCTGAGGTCAAAGTACCAAAGTTGATCTCAATGGGATCTTAACTCAGAACATAAAGGGTTGTAACTAAATACTGCAAGGCATTTTGTCCAATGCTCTAATTTCCCCACAATGATATCAATCAAAAAAGTTACATCTGTTAATAGTGTCATAGCATATCCTCTTGGAATGGTTGTTACTTGAGAGACATCTGCTCCAGTTACATATGTGATGTTACTCAAAATGCTGCCACCATATTTCCTATGTATTCTGAATTGCTTACTATTTTGTGCATCTGAAATGGTACTAGATATTAAGATGCAGCCATCACAGGTGCAGTACGTAGCTATTTAAAATGTTATTTTCTATATTTTCGTGGTTTTGATTACAGATATAAATGGTAGGCTGAATATTCTTTTGGAATTAAATTACTAATGCCTGCCAAATTAACCCTTTCATTACCATATTTTTAATGAAATACACTGTCTATGATTTTCAATTAATTTTGAAAATAATTCAAAATTTGGAGGAATTTAGTAAAATAACTAACTTTCTCGTTATTAAGTTGGTGTTTGGAACATAATTTAACAAAAAGTTCTTACATAAAATTATAACGGAAGGTTTTAATTTAAATATGAACACTTTAAAACAAATGGTTTTATCATAGAACCAGGGGCGGTTTGGTATCAAAAGGGTTAAGGCAGTGCAATTTAAGTGCAATTTTGATTTTTGTCTTTATGTTTTCTCAGTTTAAAATTTCATATTGATAAAACAGATATTTAAGATATAGGGAATAAAAATTCAAATCAAAATTTAATAACCCCAAAAAGAAAATTAATTAAAATTATAATTTTAGTTTTAAGAATTTAACAATTTGAGCCCCACCGCTCTTACCCTAGAGCTGATGTTGGGTTTCAAAGATGGCTTAGTAGTTTTATTAGCAATTTCAAATTTCAAACTGAAATCTAATATTTCTCGGAAATTTCCACAAACGAATTAAAGAAAAATGAACAATAAATATATTAATAGACAATAGATCATCTACTTAACTTTACATACATATGTAAATACATACATGTATATACATATATATATATATACATGAAAAATACATATATGGGTGTGTGTGTGTGCTGAAATTAGTCAGGTATTGAATCTGCCTGAGCATGTCTAGATATTGACAGTTGACTACCACAGTGCATATATATACACTCACACACACATATATATATATATATACACACACACACAAACACATATATATATATACACACTCACACATATATATGTATATACACACTCACACACACATGTATATACATACGCACACACACACACATATATATATATATACACACACACACACACACATATATATATATTATATATATATAATTGAATGACAACAGATGTGAATAGATTAACTTAGTTTTATTGTGGAACAACAACAACAACGAAGGATTACAACTATTTTTACAAATGAAATTCATGAAAACAACCCAAAAACCAAACAGTAAGAAATGAGAAATACTGCAACAAGGAACACCTCTGGAATTCCATTCAGTTATTTGAGTAAATGGTGGAATACAGGTATAGGTAGGATGGGAAATTAATGGTATTTTGGACTGATATTTCCTATATCAGGAAACTTCTCATTTACACCTGACTATGGGGTGGGGCAGTCTACATAACAACAACTGATCTACCAACAAGGAACCTCTATGCAGTCGCTCAATCTGCTAAAAGTAGCAGCCAAATCTCCCTCAAATCACACCTCACTATCTTAAAAGACAAAAAAAAAAAAGACGGGGTGGGGCATACACATTGGATAATGTAATTGTAGAGATATAAAAAAGACAGGATGGTCATGGCTGGAAGATTTTGATCATAGGTCTGTTTGATCAGGGCTGACCCGAGGTTAAATACCATCATTATCACTGAATGACACACACACACACACACACATAACTAGCCACAACACCAACAACCAGTGTTTATTTCTGTTACAATGTCTAAGTAATAACCACTGCCTAAAGTTCAGTGGCACAACATTCAGGAAAGAACTTAAAACAAGGAAAATAAAAGACATTTATAAGAATTAGTGAGTTTACAGAGTATACATACCAATAAAAACTATCTGATTGACTCCTAAGTTTGTGACGAAGGGCATTATGTGTAGCAAACACCCTTATTTCTATACAATCTCCTGGCATAGTCAACAGTTACATTATAGGAAAGTCTTCCCTAATCCGGAGATGAAGAATGTTAGTAAATATTACAGACTGGGCTTTGTCGACAATAAATTATCACTATTGCCCAGTTCACTATTAAATAAAGATAGTACAAGGTTTCTTCTGCCCTGCCCTCCACCTCTCACACACCCACACACACACACAGGCTCTGACTTGCTGGTTGTTAGCAATCCTTATCTCCAGTGATAATATATCTTTACCAACAACTATACATTGAGTGCAGAAATGTATTTGCTGCAGTTTTAATATTATCGTTTGAGATTTCCTATCAAGAAAACCTCATTCAATTGTTGAACAGACTTCCTGGAGGAAGGAAGACAGAAACTTGGCTCAAGGATCCGAATCACATCCACGAAATGACTGTAGGAAATAGATGAGATTGCAGTGGTAATGATGTAATAGTGGGACTACTGGTTATATAGACATTACCTTGCTATATAGTCATTGTACTCTGCCCTATATCAAACACATTACACAGCTAGTTTTAGTCTGACTAACTGAATATACATACTTCTGTCACCTCACAAATCATTGGTTAGCATTCAACTGTAAAACAATTTGCTTTAACAGTTTCCACTCATGCAGAACATTTTAACTCTTCAAATTCACTAATTGTATTTATTATTATAATAATTCCAGAGGTTTGTTGTTGATGGATAACCCCAGGTCAGTCTAAGCATCAAGGATCTAAAACATGAAGTCCCCATTCAGAGAGTCATAGGCAGTTTTTAGAGGGAAATTTAGCTGCTATATTGACTTGAATTGTATAGAGTTATCCCATTAGAAGAGATTTAAGTAATTTATTCTGTAATATAAATATGACATAAAAGTATTGGACTACATATCAGGAGGAGGAGGGGGGGGCGGCGGCTCTGTATGTCTTGTAAGATTAAGGATCTGTATCTAGAAAGGTCCTTGCTAAGGTGCAAGCCTATGCAAGAATTTGTTTTTTAATGGAATACCAGCAGTTAACCATTGCATGCCAGTCCCCCCCCCCTCTCCATACCACTGATGTTATCCAAAGGAAAGGTAAGAGCCAATACAGTTTGGCCCCAGTGTCATCACAGGTGCTGCTGTCAATGTAAAGAGCCAGAACAAGACATCACCATCACCTCCTCCTCTGACACCCCCCTAACAATTACACCAATCCACCACTCTAGACCGGGACTTTATCTATTGACACCGAAAGTATAAAAAGCAAAGTTGACCTCAGTGGGATTTGAACTCAGAGCACAAAGATGTGGAACAAATACCACAAGGCATTCTATCTGATGCTCTAACAACTGTCAATTTATCACCTTAACTACCACCTATCACATAGAAGAGTTGGTGAAGTGTAGTGCATACTTGTATATATATATATGTGTGTGTGAGTCTCTATACATATACCTGTGTATGTGTGTGTTTTTGCTGGGTCACGAAGGACATGTTTTTGTCTGGTGACAGGACATGTGTGTGTGAGTCTGTATACATATACCTGTGTGTATGTGTATGTGTGAGTGTGTGTATATACATATACCTGTATATATGTGTGAGTTTAGGTAAAAGAAATAAAGGTGATATTGGAGGCTAGCTATGGGAGACAACATTGAGAAATGGTTTGGATAGATAGATGTAAGAATGTTAGAGTTCAGAGATGAGATACATGGAGAGAATTCAGAGATGAGATACATGGAGAGAATTCAGAGATGAGATACATGGAGAGAGTTCAGAGATGAGATACATGGAGAGAGGTTATATTAAACATTGATGCAACCTATGTTGGCATGGAAAAAAAACTGACATGATTATGACAGAACAATTTAAGGACATTATTTACTTACAGAACTGAAGACAAATCACTGGAATTCAGAGAAGTAATTGTAAAATGCCGATATGATTAGCAAAAAAAAATAAAAAATACGACCACAGTTATATGTTAGTCAAATCGAAATACGAACCACAGTTATGGCAGTTCATACGAAATATAAACCACAGTTATGGCAGTTAATACGAAACATTGACCACAGTTATGGCAGTTAATACGAAATATAAACCACAATTACTCCAGTTAATATGAAATTTAGGCCACAATTATGTTGGTCAATACGAAATACATATTTTCTTTCCCCAAAAATGGTAGTTGGTCCAAGCCTGAAGCAGCAACTGAAGTAGGGTGTTTTCACACAATTGATACAGTAAATATTCTGTTTATCGTTACTGTCAGTAGAAACTAGTAATTAGATGGTACATACATACAGCAACTAGCTTTCATATGAGTTGTTATATGAAGGAAAGACTAAGTTTAGTTGGTATTTCAACAATGACGATATCAGTTTAGTTCCATAACACACATTAGTGGCAGGACTTAGCTAGAAATTATAGTAGCTACACCCACCATCATCCATATGTGAGTAGGCCTAATGAGAGAGTAGAGCAATGACAGGAAATAATGTGTACAAGTGTACAAGTATAATAACAGTTGAGTGGGTTGAGTGGCTGGGTAAATGATGATAGGTTTAAATCACATTATGTCAGGCCAAAGAAAAAGACAATCAGTTTGGAGTCATCAGAGTAGTTTTAGGGGTGGTTGTTGTTGTTGTTTTTTCAGGAAATATCTTAGGTATTGATACTGAACTGATGACACGTGTTTGGAAAACATTTGTTGACATCATCACATGTTTACATGGCAGGATGTGTAGTAGAGAGTAAGAAGGTCAGAGGTTAAATGCCAAAGTGTTTGGTGGTGGGGATCAAACAGGTAGATCTGTGGTGGGAAGTGTAGGTGGATAAGTGAGATGTTGTCCAACACATTCTAGATTTGGAAAACAAATGTTGCTGCTGTTTTGATGATGATGATGATGGTGGTGGTGGTGTGTGTATGTGTAGGTGGTGGTGATGATGATGATGATGAATAAAAACACTTGCACTTAGGAGCTAAGATATAACAATCAGTTTTTTTACAATGATATTGACATGATGTACCTTAAACTTGCTAAATTAATTCTAATTAACTGGACATCAAATGGAGTATGGGAGCAGGAAGGCACACAGGTAGGAAGGCAGGTAGGAAGGCAGGCAGGTAGGAAGAGTGGAACAATATTCTGTTACTGTAGGTTAAGTCTTTGGTTATTTACAAGAACTGTCTTTAGTTAGACATGAGGACCAGGTGATAGATTAACTTTTATTGCAATATATTGGTCATCTACACTCACTGGAACATAACAGCTACTGTGGGGTTTGAAATCATGACTTCAAGTAATTATCTATTAAGTCTATTGACGGACCACACACACACACACACAGAGGGAAAGGTTGTCCACCTTCACTCATCATCAACACTACACTAACTGACCCACTATTGGATTGTGTCTGCTCGCTCTCTCTCTCTCTCCCTCTCTCTCATACTGCTTCTACAATGACCTTTGCTCAGCTTCTCTTGATTTAGTAAATCTGAAGTGTCCCCACCTGAACTCAGTCAATACATACATGTCTCCACCTCTATGTCTTATATCCTTGATCTGCAAATAAAACTTACCACCCCTTCCTCCATAAAACTGTTCCCCTCTACAACACCTTTCTGCTCACATGCCCACCATCAACCAGCCATTCATTCACACTAACCACACTCTGTTATCCTTATCAACAGAGTCTAGAAGCCTCTGAAGAGACTTGAAGCAACTTTTCCTCCACTTCAGTCTACCAAAATATTATTTCTCTTTTTTTAATATACAGTCAATCCTTTCAAAACCTTTGGGTTGTAGGGATTTATGCAACTCGCTAAATCACCACACCAAAACACGTCAAAATATGGCGTTTGTGTACATTTTCAAAAGACGTCAATTTTGTACATATTTCAAAAATAGGCTCACCAGGCCTAATGACATAGTCGGCCAATCGCTGACCAGCATTCCGGACCTGGTCGGCCAATCGCCGACCAGTATTCCGGCCGATCGCCTGTAACAATGACCAGGCCGTGATTGGCTATCTCAACAAAACTGACCAATCAGAAACAGCTGTCCCGATCCCTCGGGACCTTCGGCCAGTCCCTGTTGCAAAACTGCTAGCTATATAAGAACCAGTTTTTAAGGAATTAAATCAGTCATCTTCAGCTCTCGACAGTTCACGACGGTCGCAGTCAGAATATCTCACCACCACGAAGAGAAGAACACGTTAACAGATGATGACACCACACAACCACACAACCAACTAGTAGCCCAACGCGCTACTACAAATTTCTCTCTCCACAAAGTCTATCTCTCTCACTCACTCTCTTCTCTCGATTTATGGTATCACTGTGA
>JAOPJM010029790.1:0-15363 GCA_027124095.1 Muusoctopus leioderma | reverse complement strand
TCGACTTCAAGGCGGTGCCCCAGCATGGCCCCAGTCCAATGACTGAAACAAGTAAAAGAGTAAAAGAGTAAAAGAGTTAAAAGGGTAAAAATTTGAAGCTCTAGTCTTAATGTTGTAGTGTATTTTAGTTGAAGTTGGCCAGCCTGGTAGTGTCCCACCCCACTTCAAACCCTCCCCTTGGGAAGATATGAAGTCAGTAATGTAAGCTGACAAAACACTCAAGTTAGTTTATTTATTTATTTATATATTTAATTGGTTTAGTCTTGAGGAAGGGGCTATAACCTATGGCCTCATATAGGCCCTCCGAGACAGGGGAGATCAATGCAGTTAACATTCCTCTTGAACAGTTACACGTTGATGACCACAAGAAAAACATGAAAAGGGAGACAATTCCAGAGGATCAACATTCTCGGTGGGTGTGTGGGGGTGGGGGGGTGAGAATGATTGGGTGCAGTGGTTAATGAGAGGCTTGGGTGAGGACACATTATGGGTGACAAGAAGAGGAGAGTCAGTAGTGCCTGGGTGGAGGTGGCATAACACGAGACAGCTCTAAGGACAGAGCCCACTATAGTAATGGTAGAATAGTAATGGAGAGAGGAGACAGCACATCTGTAGGCCAATCAGTTGAGTGGCCTTTCTCTCAATGCAGTCCTAGGAAGTCTGTGTGTGTAGCAGTAGCGCCGTCCCAGATGTAAGAGCTGTAATCTATTGTGGATCTCAGCTGAAATTTGTAGAAGGTTAAGTAGTTGTTGGGACTGAAGTATTTTCTGACTCTGAAGAGGAAGGCCAGTCGTCTTTGTGATGCAGTCTTTGCTATGTTGAAAATGTGCGTTCACCAATAGAGATCCTCGGTGATGGTGGGGTCCAAGCAAGTGATGGTGGGGCCAAAGCAAGTGATGGTGGGGTCCAAGAAAGTGATGGTGGGGGCCAAGCAAGTGATGGTGGAGGCCAAGCAAGTGATGGTGGAGGCCAAGCAAGTGATGGTGGGGGCCAAGCAAGTGATGGTGGAGGCCAAGCAAGTGAAGCAACTATGCAGGTTCTAGTTGCATGCGATTCATGTTTTTATTTTTATATGTGCAGTGATTGTAGCTGTTTGCTGTTGAAGAAGATAAGATTGGCATGACCCCATTGGGGGATGTTTCCATGGTCTCTCTGTTCATGGAGTCAGTGCAGATTTGGCATGAGATGTCAAAGCTGCATGTGGATGACACTTGGTATTCTGAACATGGCCACCCTGCTTTTATTTCAGTCATAGTCTATCTAGGAGTACATTATCCAATGTGTTCTTGCTTTTTTAAGATGGTAGGGTGTGATTTGAGAGAGATTTGCAGACTGCATAGAGGCTCCCTCATTGGTGGTGGTCGTGGGAGATAATGTTGGTGATAGTTGTGCAGTTATTTTTCTTTAGCTGGAGGTCAGTTCTGATCCAGCAGGCTCAAGTTCAAAGATACTCCAACTGTGAGCATCCCGTCTGTTTTTAAGACAGTGTATCTAAGACTACATTATTCAATGTGTCCTTCCTGTTCTAAGAATGCAACGGTGTAATTTCATGGAGATTTTGCTGCCATTTCTAGCAGATCGAGGAACCATGTAGAGGCTCCCACATTTCCTCGATTGGCTCCATCGTCGGTTTTCCTTAAGGTATGAGAGTCTGAACTTCATTTTATGAGAGTTCTGTAACAATGAACACATTGTCCTTATACAACAGGTGCAGAGATGTGAACAGTAGGGTAGATACCGGACCTTTGTAAATATTAGAGTGTGCAACATCTTCTTGTACAAGGTGCCAATGATGATGATGATGGTGGTGATGATGATGATGATGACTCTGAAATCCAACCAGTTCTAGTACTAAGAGAACAACTATAAGACATCATCAAGTTCATAAGATAAATTTTTATAAAGATGTGTACATGTATTTCTAACATGTTTGTGTATGCTTCAAACATGCAACAGCACTCGCTGTGTGTTTTGTCTTGGAGAAGAACTTCTCACTAGAGACTTTGTGTGTTAAAAAAAACATGATGAGCTCCAAATGATGTCAGGTGGACCTTCATATAACTATTTCAGGGTTATTTCCTTTCATGAGTCACTGATGAAAGGAAATAACCCTGGCAGTCAACCTGACGTCATTTGGAGCTGATTGTGTTTTTTAACACACAAAGTCTCTAGTGAAAAGTTCTTCTCCGAGACAAAAACACACAGCGAGTGCCATTGCATGTTTGAAGTGTACACAAACATGTTAGAAATACATGTACACATCTTTATTTCTACCTCTATTGTCTCGTGTGCTTGTACTTATATCATCTTTTATATACTTTCTTAATATATCGAAGTACTAAGTATTCACAGTGTTATTTTGCTCTTAAAATTATTTACAAGGGCATCCATTAAAAATGTGTACATTTGTTAGTAGATAAGATGGCCTGAAATTGAATTTTATATTTTGTTGGAGCTTGTGTTATTTTTTTTTTTTTTTGTGGCTTCTATTTTTATCTAAATGTTATCCTTATCTTATTCTTATTATGGAACATCTTACCAATAAACAATTTAGTTTGCTTTTCAGTACAATACTTAGTGTAGTGAGGTAGCAAGTTGGAAAAAACAGAACAACATTACAACCAAAATGGCAACACTACTTTCCATGTCCCTTCCTGACTCTCAGAAGAAGGGCAATGTCCACTGAATGGTTAAATTCTTCACTCCTCTTGGCAGCTGAACATATCAGGCTCTTCTATAACATCTCCTATAGGCTAATTATTTTCAATGCTGACCACCACCAGCTACATTGGGTTCTGGATTTTACCAGTTCAACTTACAGGTTTTGTAGTATTTAGTTTCGTACTTCTAAATTAAAATTCTCTAAATGTCCTCCATGTTCTATGATATTCGGTTGATATTTGGGTGGAGATTTGGCCATTGCACTGTTAACGCTGAGTAACAGCCTAGCAAGCCCCCCCCCCCCCTGTTCCTATATTGTTGTTGTGCAGTCCCAGAGCAGCCCTCATCAAATAGACATCTGGCAGGTGTATAGTTGATCAAATGACTAGGTGTGAGTAACAGATCCAGCTATTGCACCAGATATATTAAACCACTACCTAACTGATAACCACACTGCACACTCCAGCATGCAGTGGTTTATATATATATATATATATATATATATATATATATATATATAGGTGCAGGCATGGCTGTGTGGTTAAGATGTTCACTTTGCAACCACACAGTTTTGGGTTCAGTCCCACTGTGTGGCACCCTGAGCAAGTGTCTTCTACTATAGCCTCGGGCCAACCAATGTCTTGTGAGTGGAATTGATTGACAAAAACAAAATTGCTTAGTGGCAAATGGTTTTGGAGTTCTATATCAAAGGTTATTAGTTCAAATCCACTGCAAGTGTTTCGTTGAGTATTTGGGCAGTAGCCTCAATTCTACATATCTCAGTATACCTAGCTGTCGGGAATTGCGTTCTAGAATGTTCTCTCACCCACATCATACCAAGGAGCAGACCATACAAGTTCCCAAGGATTTTGCTAAAATATCAGCCAAACACCAATGTGTTCAGTTTAGGCTAATTTTTTACTAATATGTAGATTTCTAACAGTGGCACAAAGTCATACATTTTTGGAGAAAGAGTCTAGTTGATTAGACCAACCCAAGTACTTGTCTGGTATTTCATTTCATCAAGCCTGGGAGAATGAAATGAGCAGTTGACCTTGGCAAAATTTGAACTGAGAAAATTATAGACCATAACTAAATACTACAAAGCATTTTATCCAATGCTTTTACCAATCCACTGCCATAACTTTTACTGATATATTAACTCTTAATGTACTGTATGACATCATGGTTCCACATGGTACTGCATGTATATATATATATATATATATATGGTGAAAGTGAAATATTCTTTCGTGAAAATACCTCAAGCACCCCTGTTACTTAACTGTAAATTTCATAATAAATAAGCTGCAAAAAACCCCCATTTTTAGGCATTTTCTGTTCAATCATTATAGGACCTAGAAAATTTTCAATAGGATGATAAGAGTTAAAACAGAAAACAAAAACCAACAAAAACGCTCTAACAAAATATTTTTCATTTTAATAGTCATATTAGTCATTAATTAAATACCTGAACTATTCCTACATGACAAGACCCATAGCATGGGTCACAATCTTTTGGTGAACCAGGTCTTGAACTGAGGTTCAAACATCACTTTTAACTATTTCCATTATGTTGTAAACATCCAGAAGAAAGATTGTGAACATCTCATTTCCAATTCTTCCTTCCTCCTTTATCCTTTCTCCTCAACCACTTCAGCCACTGAAGTCTATAAGTCTGATCAATATCTTCTACCACAGTTTATCACATCCCCGATATCATAAATTCCCTGTAGTTATTTCAATAGAGTTGTGGTATGAATAAATATTTGTCCTTTTCTCTATTGTTATCCATTCCTTTATTCTTATCTAGACTAAATGATATCGAAATCTTTTGTCATGCACCTTAGACCTCTTCCCTGGTACTATTTTCCATTATGTGTGTGTGTGTATGTGTGTGTGTGTGTGTGTACATACATACATACATACATATAAGGGTGGAGAGCATAAGTGTGTTATGGCTAAGGATAAGTGCTTTTAAGATAAAGAGAGAACAAAATATATTTGTATATGTGTTCTATTATTTATTTAGTTCTTCAAACGACTGTTTGTTTGTTTTTATTACAGTAGAGGCCATATTAAAGCGCCATTATTTTATATACTTTCTTTCAGTTTGCTCACACATTACCATTATGAATCAGCCTCCATAACAGTTCAAAGCACCGTTAAAGAGATATAAGGTTGCTAATGACAGGAACACAAAATACCATCCCAATATCAATTGTCTCGTAGATATTGCTAAATGGGAACACACAAACAAAAGTCTGCACCATCAACACCGAACCACGCTGGAAGAAGGGGCAAATTTAAGATGTTAAAATAATAAGGTGTTGGGTTACTGACCGTATGGTCTTAAGTTCAGGACATATTTACAATAAATGTGCTATGCCCCTCCAGTAACTTAATTCCTTTTATTGACAAATGAAGTTTCACTTTTATTTCATGGTTAAGTGGTTAATTTTACAAAGGGGTTCAAGCTTATAGAAATAATTTCTCTAGTAAAAATTTAAAAGAATTAAAAATTAAAAAATCTAACCCCAGCCATAGAAAACAGTAAACAGTAAAGAAAATAAACATAGCAGCTGCCTGCATAAAATTCTGAGATATAATGAACAGTGTGCTCAACTCTAACATCAGTCCTGTATGGATTCAAATACTTGTAAGCCAGTTGAATACCTGCCTCAGTGGAACAGTAGATAATGTCACACACCCTGGGTATGACATGTCCATACACTGAATCCCAGTTGTGGCAAGCAAGCAAGCAAGGCAATATGACAGCTTGAAAAGCTTGGTGACAATGAAACATACAGGCACAGGCATGAGCTGTGTAGTTAAGGAGTTCACTTTACAACCATGTGGTTTCGGGTTCATTCCCACTGCATGGCACCTTGGGCAAGTGTCTTCTACTATAGCCTCAGGCTGACCAATGCCTTGTGAGTGAATTTGGTAGACAGAAACTGCAGAAGCCCATCGTATATATATATGTGTGTGTGTGCATCTGTTTGTCTCCATATCTGTCTGTTTACCTCCCGTAATCTAGCGGTTCGGCAATAGAGACCGATAGAATTAGTACTGGAGTCGATCTGATCGACTAAAACCTTCCAAGGTGGCGCCTCAGCTTGGTCAGTCAAATGACTGAAACAAGTAAAAGAGTATATATATATATATATATATACATTGTCCATAGCCAAAACAGCTAACTACCAACAGTTCAGTTAACCTAGCTGGGGCTATTGTTAGCAATATGGAAGCTGTGTCACTGGGCATTACAGTGTTGTAAGCCAGGAGAAGGGAGCAAGAAACTACTCCAATATATCCATTTCAACAAAATTTTTGCTTCATCTATATAATGACTAAGTGTCAATAATATTTTAAAGTCTGGTACTTATTCTATCGGTCTCTATTGCCGAACCGCTATGTTACAAACACACAGATGCACACACACACATATATACGTCGGGCTTCTCCAGTTTCCATCTACCAAATTCACTCACAAGGCATTGGTCAGCTCAAGGCTATAGTGGAAGACACTTGCGAAAGGTGCCATGCAGTGGGACTGAACCCGAAACCACGTGGTTGCAAAGCTAACTTCTTAACCACAAAGCCATGCCTGTGCCTATATATAGAATATTGTGATACATCTAACCTCTATGTATAAAAACTTTTTACAATTTGAATATGAAAGAAATCTGAACAAAGCATTTATGCCTTTTTCCTCCAAAACAGTGATGTAAGCTGATTAGTTCCAACTAAGAATCACAACGCCATTATCTTTTGATTAAACACAAAACCAATATTGTAGAGAATGGAGCACCATCAACTTAAGTGGCCCAGAACCACAAGGTACTGCATAACAATAACAAAAGACAGAGGAAGAGAGAGAGAGAGAGAGAGAGACTTACCAAGCACTAATAAGGCGATCGTTAATTGCAGCAGAAAGAAAATAAGAAGATTCATGTTGTTTTGGGTCCGTAACAACAGGTAATAACTGTAACACTTCAGTAGCATGACCATTGAATTTCTGCAAGAAAGATTTCAATATTAGCTCAAACTATTTCACATAATTCCCATAACCCACCACCAACTTAGCAAGGATGTTTCATAATTAAAACACGTTTATATATTTGTAACATTAACATTGTTGTTGCTTTACAACAGATACATGTCTAAATCAATAAAGGAAGTTTTAAAAAAAACACCTCAATATATCTAACTGCGTCTGAATCTCACTGTCAGTTTATTACCTCCCTTAATCTCAACAAAAGTTTGCTTATAATGATGAAGAGAAAGACCTTGTTCTTTGGTGACTTTAGCAATGTTCACACTGTTGCAAAACATTTGAATCAGACCAACAGTTTCCAGTCCACCCATATTTTTCCTGCAGATGTTCAGGTTGGACATAAATCACATCAATTTGGGACAGGCTGCGAAGGTCATGGCTATTGGCCCTCCTCCAAGGAATTCCAACCATGACCATCCAGTCTTTTATTCCATACAGTGCATTAAACCTGGTTTAACACCACCACATGGCCCTTGGGTGCCTTTAGCAGAGTTACTCTGCTGCAAGCATTTGGGCAAGGTCTCCGGTCTCAGGATATCTTCCTTTCTCCCTTCTTCCCACTAGTCTCACAGGTCCTGAAAAAAGGGTGATGGTCACTGCTTATCTCCCGACTAAGCAGTAGAAAAAATCCAAAAAAATCACCAAATTAGAAAGTATTTCTAACAGCTTCACTCTTCCAACTACACGCTGCATAGTTTCGCCATTTTTATATTGGCTTAATAACATCACTAATATTATGACTTCTAATAGGGTGGTAGATTGGCAGAAATGAGAGAGCAGTATTTAGTTACATCTCTTCATGTTGTGAGTTCAACCACCCAGCCACCCGGGAGGTCAACTTTGCTTTTCTTCCTGCCAGGGTCGATAAAATAATCACCAGTCAAGTACTGGGTATATTGTCGAATATACCCATCACCCTAATTTGACGCCTTGAGCCCCTGTTTGAAATCAACATTATGACTTATAATGAAACCGGACTATTTACTATAGCCACTATGTTGTGTTCCAGACTGAAACAAACTCCCTATATTACCTTCCCTCCACCTAAGTGAGAATGAAAAAAAGTGTTCATGCAATTCTTACCTTAATTATTTCATATTTATCAAGATCCCATAATTTTATAAGGTTCCCAGCGGATATTAATGTGTTCTTTGATGGTAAACATATGCTCTGTAATATATTGTTGCTGGCTTTCCATTTACTGAAACATAGTAACCAGGTGCAATAAGTTAAATGCAAATATTTGTAAAATCTTGAAACTTTATAAAAAAGAAATACACTTAGTAACCAAGTGTGATTGACTATCAAATGTTTACTATTGTTGTTGTTTAACCCCAGGTCTACTCTGATCAAGCTGACTTATGACCACCGGCATCCAGCCACGAACATTTCCTCTTATTTCCAGACACAATATATTATTAGGATTACATTAGCCTTCCTCTTTAACCCTTTTGATACCAAACCGCCCGAAACCGCCCCTGGTTCTTTGATAAAAAACCATGTTCTAAAGTGTTCATATTTAAATATAAACATTCCATTACAACTTCATGTAAGAACCCCTTGCCAAGTCATGTTCCAAACACCAACCCAACAATGAGAAAGTTAAGATATTTCACCAAATCCCTCCAAAGGCAGTGCATTTCGTTAGAAATACGGTAACAAAAGGGCTAATTCCCTTTACGTTTTGACTTCAAATCCTGTCACGGGTGACTTCAACTTTTATCTCTGCTGGTGGTGGTGGGATAAGTACCAGTAATGTACTCGGTGGATTCAGTCAACTATATATTTCTACCTGCTAAATTTTTGGCTTTGTTTCAATGTAAGAAATCAATATTTGGAAATTTCTTTTTGTAATAGCTGTGTTGTTAGGAAGTTCGCTTGACAACTACATGGTTTCAGGTTCAATCCCAATGTGCAGTACCTTGGATAAGCGACTTCTACCGTAACCCTGGGTCAGTGAAAGCCTTGTGAGCCAAATTTTGTAGATGGAAACTATGGAAGTCCATCAGAGAGACTGTACCTGTTCTTGGGTGGTAGTCGGAATCTGTTGCCCGGTTTAACACCACCACCTGGCCCTTGGGTGTCTTTAGCAGAGTCCATTCTGTTGCAAGCATTCAGGCCAGATTGTTGGTCTGAGGATAACTGCGTCTCTTCATCCTACCAGTCTTAGAGGTCATGAAAAAGGTTATGGGTGTTGCCCTTTCTTCTCTGACTAAGCCTTAAAAAAAAAAGAAAAAGCATATCTAATTCCAGACAGCCTGCTATGACTCTATCATAATGTCCTGAGGAGAACAATTGAGTGCTTTCTCAGACTGTAAGATGCTTAGGAAAGAAGGAAATGAAAGTTGTGATGATCATGTCTTTTTCTGGTAAATCAAAATAACTTCCCTGAGGAATTTTTTCAGTGCCTGGTGCCTGGCTCTCTGGAAATCTCTCTGTGGTGCCTTTCTTAGCAAATTGTAAATATTGGGTGATCTATTGGAGTACGGTAATTTTGTTGTGATTACAGTATTACTATTGTTGTTAACTGAGATAATATACACTATCAATAATTCATGTAACATGCCAAATATTAAAGTAAAATAATAGTGCACATTTGCTTTGAATTTTTATAGCTGTCGATTCAGTCCCATTAAATTTTAATTCCAAAGTATTAATTTTTCTTTATAGTAAAAAAAATGTTTGAACTAGAATGACAGTTTTTAGATTGGTAAAATTGAGTAGAGTCATACAAGCATTTCCCATTAGCACATCAATTATGTGTTTTCCTTGTTTGTTTTAAAAATGTTTTATTATTTTTTAACTAAACAACTGAATCTTGTATGGAGAGAAAAACACGACTTATTTGAATACTCAAAGTAAAATATCTTCTGGAAATGCAAGGGGTGCAGTTTGTTGCTGCAGCAAGCTCCAGCCCTCACTGTCACTGCCATAACAAGCACAATCACCCCCAAATACCCATATACATCTACATTCCAGAACACTACTACAACACCATACTAAGAATGCTATCCCTCCCACTCAGTCCAAACAAAAAAACACCTCATCTGTCTCCACTATGGTCATCACTAAAACCTACTGGAATACAAATGAGCCAATGAGGGTCCCTCTATGTGATTGCTTGGCCTGCTAGAAATAGCAGTCAAGTCTCCCTCAAATCACACCCTATCTTCTTATAAAAGGAAGAACACATTGGACTAGGAGGTCCTTATACACTGCCTGAAAAAGAAGATATGACTGTTAAGGCTGGAATACCTTTTGAATATAGGTCTGCTTAATCAGGGCTGATCTGGGGCTAAACTACTACCACTACTACTACCACTACTACTCCCACTACTACTACTACTAGCATACAAAAACAGTTGGAGAGTGGAAAATTCAACCTGGACTACCACACTGTACCCCATATGATAAATCACTGCCGGTCAAAGTGTACTTATGTCCTCCACTAGACAAAGGTATGGGATATCTGAGCAATGGATCTGTGGATTGCACATCATCATTTGACTACCTTTGTGTCATAGTTCTGCTCAATCAGGGCTGACTTGAGGTTAAACAACAACACCATATCTGAATACTTGTTTCATCACTGCTGTAGTGCACAGTTTGGTAATAACACCTTTATTTGATTTAATGTTGAAATATTTCTATTAGCATAAGAATTTAAATGTTTCAACTTTAAATAATTAAATGAGTTTAGTCTTTTCATGAAAATTAGGCATTAAGGCGAATGTTGTGGTTATCATTAAAAATACATGTTTTTGACACTGATTCTAAAGAATTATGGAAACACTCAATCATGAATTGTATGTCGGAAACATTTCATTTAAATTATTATTACTTTTTTTTGTTATATTTTGAAGATTAAATTTGGAAGCTATACACTATCTTTCCAGTTTCTCACTTCTTCAATGAAAATTTGATATCATTTTATTGATTTAAGATTGATCATTAAAATATGTGTTAGAATATCTAAGTTAGTATTCCTCAACCTTTTTATAATTACAATACTCTTCAAGTCCAGCATCTTTATCTGTAGTTCTTCTTTTTCCTTTTGAGGTATTTAGTTTTTCTTTTTACTAATGTTCTAAGTTTATTATTGATTAAGATTTTGAAACTGACAAATCTTGTAACGCCCCTAGATACTATTGATGGCTCCTTGGTATGCTACTGCACTTCAGTTGATAAACACTGCTTTAAGTCAATACTTAACATAGTTTTCAATTTTTACAGTTCTTTAAAAGATTAAAAAAAAAATTTGAGAATAGAGTAACTAAAATTTTTTACAGAATTATTTCATTATGTAGACTCGGATCAGCTCTGATCAAACAGACCTAGGGCATGCATGTAATTAGTCAAAAGACTAGGTGCAATCCATAGATCTATTGTTCCAAATATACTATGCTTCTGCCAAGCTGAGGACTATGCTGCACATTTCTCCACTGTCTAGTCTACTTCTATAGATTTTGGTGGTGGCCACATCTGAGTGAGGCAAGGTGAACTCGGTCAGAGTGCAACAGTTGCTGTTTCTCTCCAGTTATCATTGGCAGTGTGCAACTCAGCACAGTGTTTGTGTATAATGAGGTTATTTAAGTTGCTACTATTTTATTGTATATGTGCTTTTTATATCTATCTGGAGTGGAAGCAATAGTATTTTTAGGATAGTAAAGGATCCTTCTTTTCTTTGGTGTTCGTGGTGGTGAAGGGGAGGTCCATCACTATGCCCAGTTTATTATCACCCCCTGGCCTATATCTGCTTTTAGTGGAGTTCACTCTGTTGCAAGCATATGGACCAGGCTCCCAGCAGGGAGTTACTGTGATATCAAGACATGCCAACACCTACTACACTTTTCAAAATGTCTGTCGAAATGCCCCACTAAATCTGCTGGACAATTCTCCCTCCTCTTCTCAAATATCCATGGATTCAGATCCAACCAACATCTCCAACTAACACATAAACCACACATCCTGCTCCTCTTCAAGACACAGATCTCTCACCCCTTATCTATAGCCCATTTATGCTATCCAGGCTACACACTGCAATCAAATTTCACACCACCTAAAAGGTGGTGCCTGTATATATGTAGATTCCACTCAACCTGCTACTTACCTCTCATACCTGGATATCAGCAACAAGGAATTCCAGTTACTCTGGCTCAGTCTCCTTTCTTCATTCCTCTCAATATATCTACTTCTTATACCACTCTAGGAACTTCCCCAACCACCACCAACTCTTCAGCTATATCTCTTCCTGCATTGAGGACATAGATCTCACTTCACCCCCCTCTGAAGTCATCATCCTCAGTGACTTCAATGTTCACAATTCTTCTTGACTCTGCTCTCATCCCATATCAATACTGCTGGTGCAGAAACCAAATCCTTAACACTTTGCAACAGTTAGTTTCATCCCTTACACACATTCCTGATTGACATACACACTCTAAACACTCTTGATCTCTTTCTCACCTCCAAACCCTACCTAGACCAAACTATTATGGTCTCTGCACCTATTGGGTCATCTAACCACTGCCCTATCTTAACTACCCACCACATATCCACATACTATACACATGCCAATTCCTGGACACTATGGGCATTTCAAGTCAGCTGACTGGTTGGGGCTCTGCCAGTTCTATGCTAACTATCCTTGCTAGCACATGTGCTTCACCCCTGACCCACCATCTGAGATAGCTAAACCGGTGACTGAAACCATCCTCTTAGACATGTCTTGTCTCATGCCACACACAACCAAAACGCTTAAGTCCAAATTCCCCCCCAAGTAGTTCACTCATAGCTATGTTGCTGCAGTTTAGCCAATGAACATGGCCTACAATGCTTTGGAAAAAAATCCCCCATCCCTACAAACTGGACAGCTTTTACTCACTGCTGCAAGTCCATCATCTGAAATGCAACCATGGTGGCTCTGTAAACAGTATCCCCACTTCTATTCAGTCTCTCCTTGTGATACTCCATGTGGGAAATTGCAAATTTTAGATGTGTTGTATACAATATAGTCTTGGTAACCTGAGAGATAGTTTGCCAGCCAGTGTTTTGTATTGTTTCTCAAAGTGCTGAGTGTTTTATATGAGCCAGGTCAGGTTTCTAGATGATTGATGTAGAGATGGAGTGTGAGTGGAGAGCAGGGAATGGAATTGGAAACTTGCTGATGTTGATGGTACTTAGGATGGTGTATGTGGGGGATTTTTTGGTTGAAGCCATCATATAATTTTTGCGTAAGGTTTGTGTTTTGTGTGGTGGTTGAGTAAAGTGGTCTGAATCCATAGTGACAGTTAGGGAGAGAGGAATATGTGGCCATGTTAAGGATGAGTTTTTTAGGGTGTGTATAGGAGGGTGATGAGTCTGTGTGATGCTCCTTCAGTTGGGCTTTTGTCAGGCTTTAAAAAATTGTGATGATCTTTTCCCCCAGATCTGGGAATTTGGCAACAATGTGAGTATGATTACTTGAAAATGGTGAGTGCAATAATTCCTCAGGCCTTAGGTGATGTAGGTGTATGTTTGTAATTTTGTCAGGCTCTGAGGCTTTTGAGTTTTTGGATTTCCCTATAGTTTTCTGGTATTTGATAGAAGTAAGAGGAGGTGATGGAATGTGTTTCTGTCTTCTTTGTGCAGTCTTTGGTGATTGGTTTTGGAGAAGGGTTTGATAATTGAATTTGCTTGCTGTTGGATTGTAGGTATATTGTATGAGGTGTGGTATGACTATTGTTGATGCTGCTAATTATTTTGTATAGTGTTTTACCCCTTATTTTGTAATTTATGTTCGATACAAATATTTGCCAGGTTTTTTTTGCTTTTCTTTGCTTTATATCCTTTGTTATTTCCATGTTTAGTTGCTTGATGCTGCATTCTATTTGTGTTTTGTGTGTGTGTGTGTAGCATTGGTGTGTTGTGTTTGAGATTGTCTCTAGTTTTATTATATTGGCTTTTTAGGTTGTTTAATTGGGTTGTATTTTGTTATGTTACATTTATTTTTTTTGTATGTGTCTACAATTATATCATTGAATGTATGTTCTGCAGTGTCTCTGTTGGTCATTGTGGTGGTGTTGTTGAGTTTTGTGAACCTTAATTCTGTTTCCTAGTGGGCGTGATTCCACTAGGCTTTTTGAACTTCGTGAAAGTAGTTTTTGTTCATTGCTATGTGAGTGGGTTGTGATGATGATAGTTGGGTGATCAGAAGAGAGTTGGGGAATTGTTTGCCATGTGGTTGCCATGGCTAGGTTTGCGGAGCAGAAAGTGATGTCTGGAGAGGAGTTATTGTAGTTAGCTGGGTGAGTTATGTCGGTGTGTTGTCTCAAATGTAAAGGAAGTTTAGTTGTTATGCTATTATGTCACCTCTTGTTTTCTGTACTAGTGTGTGTTGTGTGCATTGAAGTATCCTCTAATGATGGTGTTTGGGAGTGTGCTTAGGTATTGTAGTTGGGGTATGCTGTTGTTGTTTAGCCCCAGGTCAACCTTGATCAAGCAGATCTTTGATCAAAGGCACTCCAGCCATGACCATCTTATTTTTTCCTATATGCAGTAAACCCAGAATTACATTATCCATGTCCTTTTTAAGACTGAAGTGTTTGATTTGGGGGAGATTTGGTTGCTATTTCTAGCTGGTCAAGTGACCACATAGAGGCTCCCACGTTGGCTTGTGTTGGAGTATATAACCTAGTGAGGTACATGGTGGTATATATATGTTTATTATGGTAATGTGTTTTGTATTAAATGCTTGCATTTCTAATGTAGTATTGTGTCATATTAGTATTTGTGGTATCTGTGTACTGAATACATGATTTTAACTGTTATGAGGTTCACTATGGTGTGTTTTACTTTATCAAGGTGTAATTAGGGGATTTGAGGTATTCTGTGTCAGGGTTGTAGCATTGTTTCTTGTATTAATACAATGTGAATGTCATGTAATGATACAAATTTTTAGTTTCATAACGGTATTTTGTAGGCTGTTAGTGTTATTCAGTTTTCTTTTCTGGCATATCTGGAATTTGATTGTCCAGTACATTCATCAATTTTTAAAAATGGTAGGGTGAAATTTTAAACAGATTTGGTTACTATTTCTAGCAGTTTGTACGACCGCATAGAGGCTCCCTCATTGGCTCAAATTATTTAATTATATTTTATGTTTGAATTCTTTTATTATCATAGCAACAAGCAACTGTTACATTGTTATTAGTAAATATTTAATACTATGAAATGCCACAAATAGTTATCAGATCAATAGTTATATTTTCAGTGGTAAGAGTAGTGTTTACTCCTGACTGTTTTAGCATTTCCAGTATTGAATTTTCCGTTCAGGATATTTTTACAGAATTTTTATTAAGTAAAAACATTTATGGACTAAGTTTAAAAAAAATATTTTGACTATATCATCATCATCATCATCATCATCATTTAACGTCCGCTTTCCATGCTGGCATGGCTTAGACGAGTGATTTAGGCCCGCATCGATTGTGAATGGAGTCACCACTCTCCATGCCTCCCACGTTTCGTTTGGCTTGGTTTCTACGGCTGGATGCCCTTCCTAACACCAACCACTTTACATATATATATATATATATCATCATCATCATCGTTTTACATCCGTTTTCCATGCTGGCATGGGTTGGACGGGTGATTTCGGCCCG
>JAOPJM010029428.1:0-15368 GCA_027124095.1 Muusoctopus leioderma | reverse complement strand
ATATATATATAAAATAACATCTTCAACTAATACTTTCTTCAATTCAGTAAGATTCTCTTGAGTTACCTCCCTGTCTGGAATTGAAACAACACAATGATGTTAGTGTCATCTGCATCAAATCCTATATGCAATGACTAGTATACAACATGATGAATTGGAGTGTTTAACTTCCATGTTCAATCCACAAGAGTTTGGCCTGACTAGGACAGCTATCTTGCTTTTCAAGTATCTATGTAAAATACTCTACTGAGTTGGTTTTTGGGTTGACCATAAGGAAATTTGGAATAAGAATATAGGATGAGACAAGACACTATAATCATTCAATCTAGAGTTCTACTGCCAACAACTCTCAAATCCTCTTTCCTATTGAACTATTTTACCTATGCTGTAAAATCAATCTGCCAGGGTTATATCTTGAAGACAGAGACCTAATACAATCTGACATATCCTTGGTATACTACAGGATGATTAAGTATTCAGTAGTGTCCCAATTATCTAAAGGTTTATTACATTCTCAGTACTCTTTTTTCATTTGTTTACTGGTTTCAGTATTTCAATTGTGGCCAAGCTAGAGTACTGACTTCACAAGTTTTAGTCAATAGCATCAACCACAGTACTTTGTCTGGGACTTATTCTATTGATATCTATTTGTCAATAAGTCCACATTATCACAAAGTGTTTTTGTTTGATGCACCAATTTATTGGCCATCACTTACCAATAGACACACACACACACATATACATCCAGTAAAGTAGAACACACGCTAGTCAGTCACATAGTCAATCAGGTAATACAGTAATACAAGATGGGGTCATTCTTAATGACTGGTTTAGAAGTGTCATCGTAAACTACTACAAGGACGAAGGAGATGCTCTAGAAAGAAGCATCTACAGAGACATCAAACTGATAGTCAAAGTTATAAAAGTAACAGAAAGAATTATAGCACAACTAATTATGAAAAACAAAAAATTGCTTAGATGAGATGCAGTTCAGGTTTGTGCCTGGACGGTACCACTGATGTCCTCTTCTTAGTGAGACAACTACAGGAGTAGTTCTTAGCAAACAGCAAACTACTAAACCTAGCATTTACTGACTTGGATAAGCCCTTTGACAGTGTACAATTCTCTGTAGTCTGTGGGTCTCTAAGAAAACTAGGTGTAGATGAATGGCTTGTGAGAACCATGCAAGCCATGCACAGAGATGCTGTCAGCAAAGTGAAAGCTAGCAATGAAGTTCTGTTGATCGAGCAACTGGAATATTTATCATCGACGATCTATTTACTTTACTTTACTTTTGCTATTACTTTTCTATTTATTGAATATAGCAGTTAATATACAGGTTAAAATGATTCATATTGATGTAATTATAATTGTATACATGAACAATGTATTTCATTTAAAAAGTTAGTTACATTAAAAGTCACAATTTTGTGAGAAAAACAATAAAGATTGGAGTAGATATGTATATTCTTTTGTGATACTGAACGTTTTTTCATCATATATAGATATTAAAAGGAAAAATACAAAGTTTTAAAGTATAAATAATAATCAAGTTTTTTTAAATAACCAGAAATTTAACTTATTATCAAGTTATAACAGATATTATTATTTGTTTGCAGTGAGTTAAAAATTCAAGTCTACTAAGAAAACATTTCCTGGAGAAATAAGTAAAACATTCCCAGGAGAAATAAGTAAAACTAAAATTGAAGTGCTAACATATATATAATATTTGATGAGATGCCAATAAGAATTAGGAGAGTGTATATTTTTCTTTACTGCCTTACTCTTCTTTCATTTCCATCTTCACATAAAAGAGCAATGCTTGCTATGATAGACAGATATTTATAGCAGTCAGGTTACTATAACCTAAAATAAAAGCACAAATGATCAAAAATGATCATTCTAAAAACTTATACACTGTCACAAACACTAAAAAATACACGCATAAGTGAAAGACATTAAGAGAGGAAATTTTTTTGTGGAAATGTAATTTTGTAGCATAGAAGGGCAAAAGGTATTTGTGGTAATGGCAGAATAAGCAGATAGAATATAGCAGGATGGTGAGTTAAGGACTAGAGGTTGTTTCTGAAAGAAGATTTGAAATCAAATAGATTGCATTTAATGATGTGTGACCTATTATCAGATAAGATACATTATGACATAAATGGGAAAATATTCCCCAGTAGATTATACTGGTACATTGAAAAGGTTAACTATACACAGCCAAAGTATTTCATGGTCCAAAAAGGAAAACACAGTATTACTGTAGCTTGCTGCCAGGTACGTAAATTGGTCAGTAATAAAACTGCCAATATAGCTGAAGAAGTTAGGGTATGAATGACAGTTACAACACTTTTGACAAGGAAAGTCTTATGCATTAGTCAATCAAAAGTTTGTATGCCATGGGGAGAAGATAAATCTGATGTTTCGGGACTTTTCTATTGTCTAACACATGAACTTCGCATTATAATTTTTGCCAACACAGACCACCAACAGTTTCCTCAGAATCTATGTTTTTACTTAGTCAAGGAAAGGCTTTGTTTATGTTGAATTCAACCACTTTATACAGTGATAAAGGAAAGAAAGTCAATAATAGAAATTATTTTATAGAACTCATACATTGGTTGCTAATAGCAGCTAGAGGTTTACAATGATTTTGATGTTCATTAAGATTATGTCCTTTGTATATTATATTTTATTATAATTTTATTTCTAGCATTTTGACAAACTCTGTTATGTAGTGGTTGTAGGTATAGTAGTTACCTCTCCCTTATGTAATGTCCTCTCCAGAAGTTAACAGCAATGCTAATATGTCAGCTATCCTTACTTTAATCTAAAGGATTTCAGCAACATGCTATTTGCACTATCTTCATTTCTTAAACCTTATAAATTGAATATCACTACATTCTATAGATAGTTTCTCGAGGAAGTTAAGAAATTATTCATAATGTTAAGCAATTATTCATAATGTGTCTTTCATCTCATAACTGCTGAATGATAGAGTATCTAAACTTTTAACACAATGATATTTGTTTCACCATATCGAATTCCTCTTTGAATATTTATGAACCTCTAGATAATTTTGTTTTTATTCTAGCAAAGTACATTAGGCTTGGATTTCCAGCTAGTCTCTAAAGATACTTCTATACTGTTAACTATCTACTTTCTACACATTCTGTGAGTTTGTATACATTAGTTTAATCTTCAAATTATTACTTTCTTAAATAATTTATAAAAATTTTTATTCATTTATCAAATACTTCATCTTTAAAATTTATTTATCACTTTTTGAAATATTCATAATAATAAATGCTGTAACACACTTCTATAAATCTAATGATTCAATTCAAACTTTTTTGAATCAGTGCAACAGTTATGTCAGTATTTACAGAAAATCCATGTATGCTGAGGAATGTTATCTTTTGCTCATAAAAACTTTAAAATATACATTGAAGAGGAGATGAAAAAGAAATTCATTTCATACAATATGCAATTATTTATTTTTTAAAAATTTACAGTTCTGAAGTGGACATATTGTTTATAGCCTTGTTTCTTTTTGTTATTTTTTAAAATTATTTTACAATTGAGTTTTCTGGATATATTCTACTTTAGTCAATATTTTTGTGTTGGTGGTGCATAATCCTGTAACCTTATTGGGATATAACTGAAGACCAACTCGGCATATAATCATTCAATCATACACTGGAGTGGTTTCCCTCTCTGTAATGATGGAAACAGTTCTAGAGTGCCTAACATTATTACCTATATTACCTTTTCTGATAAATAATGTAATGGCATCATTTCTTACTATGAGAGTCTATTATATAGATCAGCTATGATTTTTGCTCAAAAATTCCAGAAAACATCACTGGAGACATGCCAAACTTGTCAATCCAGAATTCTCAAAATTGTGAAAAGAGATGATGCTATATTACTTCAATAATAAAGCAGTTCAATTATCAAAATATTTTTCTTATTGTAATTTATATTATTTTTAATTTTTTACTCTTTCTTACATTTACAAATATCTCTAATGTTGTATAATTGATATGAAGCATAAACCAACAATAGTAATTTTAGAAAGTGGTAAACTGTTAAAACCAAAATACATATAGTCAAAGACCTCACTGTTGAATGATAGGTACAATTCAAAACATACATTCCCTGCTACAAAATATCCAATCACTCGTAAATACTTAAATTTATCAACATCATATTAAAATACTTCTAAAATATTTTTCTAAGATTGACCATTTTCTCCTTTGACTATACATTCACAAAACATACATACACAACAAAATAGCCCTGACACTGATTTTCTCACTAGATCTCAACTTAATTATTTTACCAACATTTTATTACAAATCCTAAGGAACTGAAGTTACTATGCCAAGAAAAGTCATCATGGTTGCCTGTAGAGCAATTACCATTAAAACTTCCAGACATACAATGGGCTAGGCAACAAAAAGGTTATGACATTCCACACAATTAAACACTGCATGATGTGTATAAAGCCTCCAATAATATTTAATTACTTATTTTAAATAGTATTATCTGACAATTTTCCTTTTTCTTGATTCACAAAAAAGAAATGTTTATAACCTTTTATGACCCTCTAGAAGCACCCCACCCCCCAAAAAAAATTAATTGAAGTTAAGAGAGTTCAAGTTAATCCTCCTACCTAATCTAAAAGGTTCTTTAAGAGGAATCAAAGGTGAAGAGAATTTAAGCAGACCTATGTTCAAAAGCATTCCAGCCATGACTGTCTGGTCTTTCTAGGGGTATGTACATTAACTAGTGTGTCCTGTCCTTATATAAGGTGGTAGAGTGTGATTTTTCTATTTCTGAGACAGTTGACACATCTCACTAGCAATGTTTACTTCATATTCTGGCAGAGAAAAAAATAAAATCTGTTTTTACCATATGATATCTAACTACAGGTAAAGGAAGGCTTGGAAAGAAACCTAAGTGCCACCCCTACCCCCCTCCATTAGTCAGAGTTGACCATGTATCGGCACCTGAAAGTGCCTCTCCAGAGTGAAGGCATGGGCGCAGTTTTTTTTATGGAAGACCAGCAGTTGTTCATACTGCAAGTCTCCCCACACCATGCCACCAATGTTGTCCAAGGGAAAGTTAAAAGCAGATACAACTTGATACATGTGTCATTGCAGGGGAACTCAGAACATAAAGAGCTGAAACAAATACCACAAAACATTTTGTCAAACACTCTAACAATTCCATCAATCCACTGCATTGGACTGGTACTTTATTTTAAAGACCCCCGAAAAGATGAAAGGCAAAGTGGACCGTGGTGGAATTTGAACTCAGAACATAAAGTGTTAGAACAAATATCCCAAGGCATTTTAACTGATGTTTTAATAATTCTGCAAATCCACCACTGAAAACTCACTAGGAAAACTTGAGAGGTCTTTACTTTTTAAATCAGTTTCATTGATAGTGTCAACAATCTATGCTAACTAATGTTTTTCTTTTTAACAATCCATTGTGACAGCTACTTATTAGCATAATCAGCAACCTTCATAAATTTAAACCCTTCAAAAATGATACAGGCATTAACTCCACCTTATTTCTGAGATTGGTGTGAGGAAAGGAGGAAGTTATCCTCAAACTGGAGCTCCAGCCCAAATGCTTGCAACAGAGTGTATTCTGCTAAAGTCACCCATGGACCAGGTGATGGTGTTAAACTAAGTGGCAGATTAAGTCTACAACCCAAGAACTCAGAATACAAAAAGACAGAACAAATACTGCAAGGCATCTCATCTAACACTCTAACAATTCCGCCAATCCACTACCCTGGACTGATACTTTATTTTATTGACCCCAGAAGGATGAAAATCAAAGTTGACCTCGGCAGAATTTGAATTCAGAGTGCAGAGAGCTGGAACAAATACTACAAGGCATTTTGTCCTACACACTAACGATTCTGCCAACTCACCACCTTGTACCATGTTTGTATTTACTTGTACCACATTTGCAAGGAATATGGTACAAGTAAACTCCAAAAACCCACTCTTTAGTGACACAATAGTGCTAATAATAAGTAATAGTACTAATAATAAGTAATGATAGGAGAAATGAAAGGAAAACTTAATTAAAGTGATTTGTAAGATTTGCCAATTAATCTATTAGCTTTTATTTAAATGCAATCCAAGAGGATCTTAATTGTAATAAGTACACAATTATATATATAGAAACAAATTAGAGTGAAAGGTTCATTATTTTTCCACAAACTTTCAATTGTTAAACAATGCCAACTTATTAGATTACCAGTCAGATAGTACCAAGGTTATTGAGGACAGAACCTATAACTAGAGTAGTGAGGGATTTTTTTTGTCAGAATATGAGTTAATAAAGATGAAATAAAGGAAATAAATAAAAAAAAAGACAAGTATTTATGACTATCGCCAAACAGTTTCAAAGAGTACATCATCAATGAATATCAAAACAAAAGAGGGTTGGGGTAAGAGGAGGATGCAGTTACAAATTTAGTTAATTAGAATTGGAAAGATAATATATAGGTAGACAGTTTTTAAATGTTCAAAACTACTGAAGGAATTTAATATTAGAATGCCCTTTCTACAGTCAAACCTTTGTCACAAATTTGTAACTAACAGTTACATTTTAGTTGGGCATATTGAGTTACTCTTCTTGCCTAAGGACAAAAAGAAGTGAACAGACAATAAAATTAGTGTGATTGAATATCATAAAATATTGCTTATGAGGAATATAATTTATCAAGGGAAAGTAGGAATTAAGGTGACTGTTGCAAAAATATGAAACATTCTCAACTAAATTTTTTGGAAATTAATATAAGAAACTATATCATCACTGACTGCAATCCTATTCGAGAAAATTGTTTTAGGTTTCCATTTAATTTCCTCAAATGTGCATTTAGCTTGCAGAAGCATACTAAGCTCACTATGAAATTAGAGACCAATGGTAAATAAAAAATATTTAATTACTTAAATTTAAGAACTGAAAAGTATAATTTATTAAATAACACAAGTCTATCTTTCTAACTTTCTTATGAAATGTAATTCAACAAAATAATTTTACAAGTATTTCTATTTATTGTCTCCCTTTATTTTATTGACATTCCTAAGGAAACAAAACAAGTTATTTTTTTGTCCGGAAGAGAAATTAATAAATGTCAGCAATTTACGTTACCAAGATTTAATCTTAGTTGAGTAACTATATAGCAAAGTAATGAAAAGAAGTAAAAATACAAAATAAATAAAAAAAAATATAGACTAATCTGACCTAAGCTATGATAGGAACAAAGATGTCAGCACTAAAACTTAGTTTGTCTGGAAAGTTTATTGCAACAGTACTATATCAGTAATACATATATCTATGTCAGTGACAGCAATATGAAGTTTTTTAGTTGCAAAGTAACAGTAGTTGACAACTAAATATCACAAAAACTGAAAACAACAATTTAATTTAAACAAGGAACAAATTATGTCAAAGATAAATACTCTGAATATATATTTAAACTTTCCTTGTCTGAACTTTTTCGTGATACCCACCTCCTATTCCAAATAATTAGGTGTCACTGTTTTTGTCCTGTTTGATTGCTTGATTAATTGTTTGATTATTCAGTTTCGTATCGCAGAAACTACTGAAACTAGGAAGTCCAAATGTTTTATCAGCAATTACGAAGCAAAATAAAAATAAATCAAATGCTATGGTTCATAAACATTCACAGTTGTCGTATTAGCATTCTATAAAATTAACGTAGACCTAAAAACTGTTTTAAAATTGAAACATATACTACAAGAAATTCAATATCACTTTATTAAATATTTGATTTATAAAAACAATAATTGTTATAGTAATGAAAATTCTAATAATGTTTAGAAAAAGCAATAGCAAATAGCTTAAACCAATAGACTTAATCAGAAAATATTTGATACAGGCCAAATGGAGATTTTATAGTTCAAATGACCAAACCTCTTTTCAATATTCAAATCTATATTATTCAAAGTAATTTAATTTTGATTATTGCTCATAGATCATTTTGTAATATCCTCTGTAAAACAGAGTCTTAATACCATTCTGTATTAACAGTAAAGGAGTTATTTCAAAGCTTCAAACTTGTAATTTTAGTTTAATAAAAGCAATAATTTACCTTTCATTAACAAAATTACTATTATTTCAAATATACGAAATTGCTTGAATTGTAAAATAATATATTTCATTACATAATCATTTTAGAAGAGCTCTAAAAACTATTATGCAAAGAAAAGAAAATCATATAAGGCTATTACTAAAAAATGAAATGTTACAAATGCATTAAAGATATTGTAAAATTTTAAACAAATTTAGTTTAATTTCATATACTAAATATATTTTTCTAATTAACCATGAAACTATACTCTTAAATCGATTATAAAAGTTTTTCAAATAATCAAAACAAAAATATATTTCAATCTTTAAATATTTATGCGATGTCTTCATGCAAGTTTTTGAAAATTAAATATATAACTGAATCAATTTATATATATAAATAAATATTAAAATTATTTGTTATGCAGGAATGGAAAAATTGATGCAAAACAGCAGAAAAATAATGTCACAATTTATTTTCATAGATTAAATAATTGCATTTAAAATTCAAAAAGTGTGATATCATATATTATTTCCTATGGTTTAATATTCCGTTTTGCTTCTGAATGTAGAACTAGAAATGATCATATGTTCAATTTAGAATAATCCAGATCAGAAAATAAAGGAAACCTTTATGCAAATAAATAGATAATAATTCTAGATAATAACTAATCTGCAAGAGGCTGAACAAAGGGCTTTATTACAAAGAAAGTATATCAGGTAAAAATAGATGTAAATAAAATTAAGCTAGTGAAATAATATATTTGTTTAAGTTCAATATAATTGTTAATTTTACTCAGAATAATTGTATGTATTTAAATCTTTTTCTGAAATCTATGTAAAAATCCTATCTTGTAAAGTCTGATATAAATATATGAATTTGTTTCTCAGACCATTTAGTTAGCCTTATTGGTTAGCTTATTCAGATTATCTTCTATACAATGATGAATTATGTTACAAAATTAGATTACTAGATCACAATGAAACTAATTAAAAATGTTAAAAATTGAAGAAAAATAAACTCGAAAAATCTAGTCAAAATCTTTAATTCTAATGAATCTACTATGGCAGAGGTTTTCACTGATAGAATTCCTAGGTAATTTTCTTTTCAAACTTTTAAAGTTTATTTTATTTTATTAATGTCCCAAGTTTATTATTAAGTGGCATTGTAAGTCTGACAAATTTGCAACCACCATACACATTGTCAATGGTATTCTAGGGAGTTACTCAA
This sequence comes from Muusoctopus leioderma, assembly GCA_027124095.1. Taxonomy (NCBI): domain Eukaryota; kingdom Metazoa; phylum Mollusca; class Cephalopoda; order Octopoda; family Octopodidae; genus Muusoctopus; species Muusoctopus leioderma. The sequence goes on along the minus strand of JAOPJM010029428.1, from coordinate 6,007 downwards.
ACAAAATTGAGACCTATAACATATAGGACAACTGGGAGTTTCTATGAGACAACCTGTTGCAAGCAACAGACCAGATATGTGGATGGTGGCAGACAGAAGGTGACATGGTCATGGAATGGTACAGTAGATAGAGCCATCAAAGCTAAAAGAGAGGCCTGAAAAGATTGCAAGAAAGGAACAGTATCAAGTAGCTGGAAGAGAAGCTAGACATCAGGTATACATGGCAAGGAGGGAAGCTGAAAGTAAAAGGTTTGCCAATGTTCTGTGACGAGAGGATCAGAGGCGCGAGGTGTTCCAGATTACAAAGCAGTATGTCAGTGCAGATTAATAAATCATTGAAGAAAAAAGTGTATGGAATGACACAATTGATGCCACTGATGCCGAGAAGAAAGCAGCATGAAAATGTTACTACGAGAGGTTGCTGAATGAGAAGAATCCATGGGTGAGAGAGGATCTACCACAAGTAGACCCAACAGAGGGACCAGCTATCCAAGTTGATAGCTATATTGTTGAACACGTAAATAAGGATATGAAGGCAGGAAAAGCAGCTGGATCATCAGGGACAGTCACTAAGATGCAGAAGATATCTAGTGAAGTAGGACACATGCTAGTCACTTGTATAGTCAATCATTTAGTACATGGAGGTGTCATAATGAATGGTTGGCATAGCAACTGCCACAAAGACAAAGGAAATTCTCCAGAAAGAAGCAACTACAGAGACATCAAATTGATGGACCAGATTATGAAAGTAATAGAAAGAATTATAGGACAGTTGATTAGGAAGAGTATTAGCTTAGATGAGACACAGTTTGGTTTGTGCTAGGATGGGGTACCACCAATGCCCTCTTTCCAAGTGAGACAACTACAGGAGAAGTTCTTAGCTAAGAGTAAGCCCCTATGCCTAGCCTTCGTCAAGATGGAGAAGGCTTTTGACAGGGTATCACATGCTGTAGTCTGGTGATCTCTAAGAAAACTAGGGGTAAATGAATGGCTTCTGAAAGCCATGCAAACCATGTACAGAGATGCTGTTAGCAAAGTGGGAGTTAGCAATAAGATAACTGATGAATTACGCATGCATATAGGTGTCCATCAGGACTCAGTTTTCAGCCCCCTCCTGTTTATTATAGTTCTCCATGCCATAACCGAGGAGTTTAAGACTGGCTGTCCATGGGAACTCCTGTATACCAATGATCTAGTCCTCCTAGATAAATATGTCAAATAATTAGAGAAGAAATTCTAAACATAGAAGGAAAGCCTAGAATCAAGAGGTCTTAATGTAAGGCTAGCAGAGATAAGAGTTTCAGTTAGCAAGAAAGAGGACAGGACTCTAATACCATTTGGAAAATGGCAATGTTCGATATGCAGAAAAGGGGAAGATAGGAATTCTGTATGGTGTCTCCAATGTAAACTATGGGTGTTTACACTGAGGTATAGTGGGATCACAGGCTGGCCGAGAGAGAAGGAAGCCTTTGTATGTAGCAGATGCACAGGAGTAGTTCACTGTAAGAGCACCCATGAAATAAATTCCTTTAAATGCTTGGAAGGCTTCACAGAAGTAGTTGATAGCTTTTCTCTCATCTAGGTGACTTGATCAGCAGTGGAAGCTAGTGCTTTGAAAGCATAGTAACCAAAGTCAGAAGAGATGGAAAATGTTCAGCAAGCTATAACCTCTGCTGGCAACAAAGAGATTCTCTCTCTGAATGAAGGACAGATTGTATGATACTTGTGTATGAAGTATGATGTTGCATAGTAGAAAAACATGGGCATTGGATGCAGACAGTCATGCTCCACTGGATGTTTAATATTAGCATGCACAAACGACAGAACACAAATTAGCTGAGAGGAAAGCTGGGTAGAAGAGAAAGTGTGCGACGGAGAAACTGCAGTGGTGTGATGTGTATGGAGGATGACAGTTGGGTAAAGAAATGCCAAAGCGATTCAAGTGGAAAGAACCCACTGAAGAGGAAGACCAAAGAAGACATGGGAAGAAGTGGTGCAAGCAGATTTTAAGACACTAAACCCCACGAAGGAGATCACAAAGGACCAAAACAAGTGGCAAGAGACACTATGCTGGAGAAGATCCATCCGACCCATGCAACCTTGGAAAAACAAACATAAAATGATGATGATGATGATAAGGATGATGATGATGATGATGATGATGAAATCATGACACAATATGAGTGTAATACATAGACTCAAATATATGGTTACAGACATTAAGTTTAATCAGGTCATTCTCCCTCGTATTTAATTCTCGTAAATGATTTTTTTCTAGTTAGTTAGAAAAAAAAAATTCTTTTGATCTTATATAAAGGAGACAGCTATACAATTTTACATTTTCCTTTTCTATTTCAAATTTTATTTTGTCAACAACTTCCAATGCACAGCCAAAGTTAAGAGTTACATGAATGTTGTTTCTAATGCTAAAATCACTCATCAATTAAATCTTCTGTCCAATTCTGTCCAATTCATCTATATCAAATTCCTTACCTTTAGTGAATTGGAATTGAAATCTGCTAAAGTTTTCTCATAAAGTTAAAGCTAGTCAATGCAAATCTATTAAACTGGGAAAATAAAAAAAACAAATACACCTACCATCTCTATAATTCATAGTCCTAATTAGATGTGTTCTAGATGCAATCAGTGTGAAAAATGTAATGCCTAATTTGAAAAGAACTTCTAGATTCTTCAATAAAATACACACACACACACGTGTGTGTGTGTGTGTGTGTGTGTGTAAAGGCCATACAAGCCATGTACAGTGGTGCAGTCAGTAAAATGAGAGTGAGTAATGAATTTAGCAACGAATTTAGCATGCAGGTAGGGGTCCATCAGGGCTCAGACCTCAGCCATCTCCTGTTTATTATACCCCTCCAGGCCATAACAGAGGAGTTTAAGACCTGCTTTCCATAGAAACGCATATATACCAATGACCTGGTTTTTACAGCTGAATTGGTAGAAGATTTGGAGAAGAAGTTCTAGACCTGGAAGCAAAACCTAGAATTAAGAGGCCTCAAAGTAAACAGAGCAAAGACTAAAGTTTTGATAAGTAGGAAAGAAGACAGGACTATGATACAGTCGGGGAAATGACCATGCTCGATATGCAGAAAAGGAATAGGTAGAAATTCCATAAGGTGTAACCAGTGTAGACTATGGATGCACAAGAGGTGTAGTAGGATCATAGGTAGGCTGACAGAGAAAGCCGACTTTGTATGTGGTAGATGCACAGGAGTAGTTTTAGTATTAAGAATACACAGGAAATAAATTCCTTCATATGCTAGGAAGGCTAATTAGAAGTAGTCAATAGCTTTTGTTACCTAGGTGACCTAATTAGCAGTTGGGTGTATTGAAAGTATGGTAGCTAGAGTAAGAACGGGCTGGGAAATTTCAGGGAGCTACTACCTCTGCTGGCAACAAAGATTTTTCAGTGAGTGAAGTGTGACACTGCATGGTAGCAAGACGTTGGCCTTGAACACAGAGGGTTAGAAAGAAATGAAACAAACATGCTCCACTGGATGTGATGTGTAACATTAGTGTCCATGAAGAACAGAGCACAAATGACCTGAAAGAAAAACTAGGAATAAGAGGAATCGGATGTAGCAAGAGAGAAGACTATGCTGTTACAGACATGTGATGCATATGAAAGAGGACAGCTGAATAAAGAAGTGCTGTGTGCTCAAAGTAGATAGAACCCAGGAAAGAGGGAGACCTAGGAAGACAAATACAAGGGACAAAGTGGTGAAAACTGACCTTAAGATGCTGGGCCTCACAAAGGAGATGACAAAGGACTGTGATGATTGGTGGTAGGCAGTGCTAGAGAAGACACACCTACATGCATAAGCATGGTGAAACAAATGTTAAAATGTTGTAGTTATGGAGGCTGGGTTGCACAATATATCTATATCTGGGCCTCTCACCCATTATGCTCTTGTTAGATCTCCATCAATTTCCTCCTTCTTCCACTTCTTTGATAGCCTAACATCTCTATCACTAATCACTCATCCTCTCCCCATTCATCCTGCTTCTTCAATACCCTCTCATTCCTCTATTACTCACCCTCTCTCACTCAACCTCTTTCTATCTGATACACTCTGCCATTCACACTTCTGTACCATGACTTTCCTCCAGGTCACCTGTTGCTGACATGCAACTCTCTCTCTTAATACAACAACAACAACAACAACGACAACAACAACAAAAACAACAGCAGCAGCAGCAATAATAATAATAATCTTGATAATTTTGTTATTACTGCCACCAAGGCCCATTCATTCATCCAATAAAAGCTCATACAAAGGTGTTACAAAATAGGTGGCGATAAATGAAACAGGTATATGAAACAGGTATATATACAATATATGGAGAGGTATCACATTTTTTATTTTTTCAAATTACTCAAAATAATTATGAATATATAATATATAAACAGATATAATTAAAAGAAATATAATTTAAAGAAAACACACAATATCCTGAGTTAGATCAGAGCTCCCCACAACTCTGATCATCTTCCTCCTCTCTGTCCACTTCATCCAGGTGAAGAAAATCTCTCATCATGAAAGTACCCGTGAGCAATTTGGGTGTTGGAGCAGGCAAGAAAGGGCTCACATCTGGGTTGTAATTTAAATATAGTACTGTGTAGCTATCAAAGGTAATTCTCACAAGCAATACACCACATAGTGAGAACCCATTGCTTTGCAAATCTGCACTTGATCTGCCACTAAATCTCCATGTAGCTCATTTAAATGATCCATTAGTTCTTTATTTGCTATACAATGAACTTTGAAAAACATGGAGTTAGGGTTGGGTTTTGCTTTGGCCATTTTGCTTGCCTTCCCCTTAGGTCCATTATCCTGTTTTGTGTTATTTTCTTTATATGCCTTTTCCATTACCCCCAGCAGTTTTTCACCTTTGTTCCTTGTTCATTTTCTCTTTGTTGGTGCAAGATAATGGGTTGGTACTACTGAGAGAGTGTTCCTCGGCTACCTAGTTGTCTGACTCTTGGTTGGTTTTAGGGAGCTGAGGATGAGGCGAGTCCTCTGGCCATCCTCAGTGCTACAATCAGTGACAACCACCTCTGGGACCTGCTGTTGTTGTTTCTCTTTCTGCTGCTGCTCAACACGCTCTATTTTTCACTGCCTTTTTAGTTTGTTGGGGCAGAAAGCCCTCAAGTGCTCTTGCTGCCACAAGTGTAACATCTGGGCTTTCTGCCCTGCACCACCAGTCTTATGGCATTTCTTTCTGCAGCCACATGGCACAGCTCTAGTGTTGCTCTCTGATCTCTGGGGACATTAGGACTTGTGTAACCATATAGACTCCACCCAAACTCATGTCATTTTGGTTTACCACCTCCCTGTACTGTACCACAAAAGTGATGACAAGCCAAGGGTCAATGTTGTCACCAATATCTTTTACTTTTTACCATAACCCTTGTCCGGTATCACTCCATCTATTGTGGTACAAGTTTCTGGGTAGGTGTGTAATGTACTAGCCTGACCTATATTTTCGCATCGTCCTCCATTTTGACTATTACAGATATGGTTCTGTAATTTCTTCCTCAACTAATAGAGAATATGTCATTCCCCACATAGGGTAGGGCTGTTTGCAATTACTCTTTTGGTGGCATGAAAAAAGCCCCTGTTTCTTTTGAGGTGTAGAGATAATTATTTTCTTTTTTTTCTCGCTGCTCGATAAGTAACTGAGATATTAATGCAAATTCCTTTGTCCTGAAGCTCTGCCAGGCAGATTTTTTTCCAGATATTTCATATCAAGGGTCCATCTGTTTGAAGTAGCTCCAGTGAAAAAAGGAAGGCCAGAAACTCTTTCCCTGTATCTCAATTCAAAACCTCCATTCATTTCTTCACTTGGCAAAATGCGTGAGTGAGTTATTGCTGCTGGGCAAAGAAAGTGTTTGCCTGTGTGCATTCTTGTTGTTTGCTGTATTATTAAGAATGTCTACTTCAATATCTGTGTTTTCTGCCAATAAATTCTGCCAGAAATAAAG
>JAOPJM010029063.1:0-15375 GCA_027124095.1 Muusoctopus leioderma | reverse complement strand
ATATTTGTGTATATACATAGGCAGGCGTTTCAACCCGGGAAGAAATATATGATACTAGAATGGAAGTAAGTTTTCACCCGTGAGGCGGCTCCGTAAAACGCAAGTTATATATGAATATGATACGCAGGGAATACCAATATTTTCTCATTGCACGTTGTCATTATACATGAAAGTGCATCAACTAGCTCAGTGCATCAACTCAGGTATGGAGCCGTAACAGACAAATATTTATAATACCAACACGTTCTTTTATCTACCAAAATGCTCAAAATCCCAATAAACAAATAGCTTAAGCGAATATAAGTTGATATAATGGTTTATATTGTAATTTGATGTATTCGAACTGACAGAAAATTGGAATTTACAGACAGTTTGAATTACTATTTGACATATCGTGTCTTACGTAGTCTGTATCGTCAATTTGCAGAACTTAGTCCAATTCAAATATATTTCCTTTGTCGACCCACTGAAGACGATTATTTGTATGATATGTTATACTCCCACTACCAGAATCGCACATGTGTCCCGATTATCTAAGATATACTCATGTATATATTGCCTTGTACTATAGAATGCTACAGACGGAACGACATTCTTTGTGTGCGGGGGTGAATGTGTGTGTATGTGTGTGTGTGTGTTTGTGAGTGATTGTATGTGTGTGTGTGTGTGTGTATCGAATTTGGAGATACAGAGAATTATTGTAGTAATCTTTAAATATCACATATTGTATTTTGATTTCAATCAATTTTAGGAACAAATTTTATTTCTGCTCATATTTATTTTTGCGAGATATGAAATTGATGATATATTAGATAGCTATTAAAACCGTTTAATGGAAAATATCTAAACACAATCTTAAATGAAATAAAAGAAACGAACTATGATATTAATAGTGAATGCATATATCCGAATCTGTTGATTCGGAAAAAATACAATAAAACGTATAAAACAATTTTAGGACCAGCTCAATTTAATTGAATATAAAATTCATGAAGCAATATTAATCTATCCTTAACGATGTGTTCGTATGTATTATTGCATGTGTATGTATGCATTTATCCTTGTGTATGCGTGTGTGTCTACAGAATAGATGAGTGTTATTTCGGTTTATGCATATTATTTTTTTGGTTTTCATTCTATGAACTTCACTTTTTTTACATCACTGATTTGCCAGATTTCATATCTTACATTACCAGAGTGGAATTCTCAGAAGGTTTTGCATAAAATGAAATGTAATGGAAAAGATAATTTATTTTCGTCCGTATATTATATAAACTAAAATATATCGGGTTGCAATATGACACTACTTCAGTCCTTGGTCTGTGAAAATAAGAGCTAATGATATTCAAGAATTACACAGCGAATTGTTCACGTTAATTAGATTCAAGTCATGTGAACAAAGATCATTGATACGTACATCATAAACGTGTGTATCATTTGGGTCAATATATAAGCGCTTACTACTCATTTAATTAGTTCATGTAGCTATATGGTGATTCCATACAGAGGCGGCTTTTATTACAGAATAGAGTGGTATTCTATATATACTACATATGTTTTAAGCATCTACCAGTGTTGACTGTATTATGTATGTTGTGGTGTACTGACCTCTACAAAAATTGCGTATGCATCAGGAAAATTACTCTGTTATTGTATGCAATTATGCATTAGGCTAATTTCTGAAATATGTTTCAAGGTTTATAGGGAATTGGATAATAACGGTAGCAGTATCATTCAAAGAATACTAGATATATCATACTGTATGATTAATAATCATTACATAAGTAGGCAGACGATTGATAAGGTTGAATAAATTTGACATTCTGTCTTTATATATTCCATGCGTTTCGAGAGCACTGGCTAAGTTGCATGTTGGAAGTGTTCGATGTGAGAAGTATTTAACCGAGATTCGATACCTGTTTATGAGGAAGTCTCCCTGGCCATTACCATTACCTAAACAGTATTCATATCATTAATATAAAAACGCACACATATACAGATACATATATACCATTATATCAACTTATATTCGCTTAAGCTATTCTGTAATACACATGGTCAACCAAATACACTCACACAGAGACATGACCGCTTAAAATATGGTAGTGGAAACAGTCATATTTCAATTATGATTAAATTGTTAAAGAGAATTACTTGTTTTACTTGTGAATGTTTAAAGATAATACAACGTTGCAGCACGGAGATAATATAACCTACATACACACAAGAAATAACACATATGAAGTGATTTATTATTATTACTATTACTAGTTACAACAGAGAATGATATTAAAATGTCTTCCTAGTATCAGTTTTGATGTATTTACTATGGCTATATTAATAAAAAATAAATTTTTGCGCGTATTATTATGATTCCCCAAGAAGCACTGAAAAACTGAAAATACATATTTTCTCTATTACCTAAAACATTTCCACGTTAAGCATATAAAAACTGATAATCAAAAGATGTTCAACTCTTTCAGTCCCACAAATGATATCATAAACCAGAATATCAGCTTAAAACTTAAAAATACACACGCAATATTTGTTGAAATCACATGTACAATCTAAAAACTATCTGTCGATATATATTAATCTACAAATTCATATAGTGGTAGTTAATTAAATATATGTGACATTGGCTATTTATTAAGTGTACCATCGGGGGGAATGTCACACGGACTCAATATTTATATACATATGTCTTTTTAAATCAAACAAATTATCAGATTTGCTCCCTGCAATTTGCTACATTTTATCTCCTTAATGATCCATACTTGATTTTAAAAGTTTCCTTATATACAGGATTCATTCTTTTCAAACCAGCGATGGAAATTTACATGTTCAAGCTTAGTAGACCTATATACCTCCAGCAATCCAAATGGCAGGATGGATGTAAACATTGTGATGTGTGTGAAAAACCTGGACAAAGATGTGTTCACTAAGTGTCATGGGAAATACCGATACATGTATGACACAAATATGATGTGTACTAGACACTTTCCTAACCTAATGCCTATGAATGTCCAGTCATCATTAGTGCAACCAACGAGTTGTTTTAAAATATACGCTGCAAGACACGTACAGAGCATTATACATTCTTAGGTTTCTCAACAAGCTCAGAATTAGTATCGATGAACATTAAGTTCTATAATTGTCATGTTCGAATAAATTTGATGTTTATTTATTTTCAACTCCGCTGTTTCGTGTGGTTATTTTAAATATATTCTTGCCTGGCTAGCTCTGCACACAATCGGTATATAGTATTTTCTTATTTATAATGTAAGCAAGCTTGCTGCCGGTAAGCTCTGGAAGCCTCCTGGCGGTAGCTAGTGCTGATGAGCAGCAATAACAGTGAAAGTCATTCACTAGTCCGGTAGAGGGCACCTACGGCTTATGTTGTGTTTTTTAACACTTAAAGTCTATCGAGAGAACGTTATCTCCATGACAAAATTACAGCGAAGGCCGTGACATGTTTGAATATTGTTCAAGCAAGTTCGAATTACATTAAGGTATATATATATGGGAAAACATATGTATCTTTGAACCCCTCCTGGTTTGCAGGTCTCACATGTGACTACATGAAGTTCTAGAATGCACACCAAACAAACGTCGACAAATGTCTTCAATAGGCAGAATAAACCAGGTGACGGTAGCTGCCATGTCTCAAACCATCGTAGGAGATAGAGCATGTTTAATCTCCATGTGAACACTTATTCTGGCAGATTGAGCGAATGACGCAAACTTTGTCTCCAGCTGTCAAAAGGTTGGTGTAAGAAACTGTCGGGGAAAGCTAAGAGCCCGACGATACGCTGTAGTACTTCTAATCATTCACAACAAATAGACCAAACTCCAGCCATCTGACCTTTTTCGGTATTGGATTAAGTCAGGTCGAAAGGGGAGAGAGGGCCTGGCGTTGCTGAACGCTCCCTCACTTAACTCCGATTCATCTGCAGGCCATTACATCACATGATATCATGATCATCATTCTAAATTAACAAACAAGATGATTATTGAAAGATTTTCATTATTGCATAATGTATTTCTTCAAAATCCTAGAAAAAAATATCATTCATATATATATATATATATATATATATATACACCTATATATATATCTGAAAGTGTTGACATTTTATACTTTTGCAAGTTAGTTTGTATAATCGTACCTCTACGGATTTTCCAATTCTTATAAAAGTGCATTTCTTATTGATGATGCCCTTTTATTTTTTAATAGATTCGTAATATACACAGTTTTTTTAAACTTTTAAATTTACTTCAGAAATCGTTGTTCATATGAAAACATTAAAATACACGTGACGTGTTTTAGAATTCACAGTTAATACCTTTATAACGTGTAATTTGCGTGGCAAAAATTTTAAATCACCGCAAAACATTTTTGCATTTTAGTTATGTACCTTCTCTTTCTCATTTCCAAATGTTGGCGATTGACCATGTATTCTGTAATGTCAGGTCAGATAAACTAATTACCACATTCACATGGTTACCGAAGCCGGTTTATATGGCTCCCGTTAAACAATGTCTCAGTAGATTTGTTGCAAATATTAATTAGTTTGAACACATAAATATGTTATAAATACGACTTTGTTTTCATAACTGCAACACTTATGCCATTTTTAAGAAACTTTTCTAATATTTCTGGCCATGTTGCATTGTTATAAATATTATTATAATACTACTACGAAGATGTCTCAAAAATACAGCCGAATCTTTATATCCGTAGCTAATGCGAATTATGACTTTATTCCACCTATATTTACATCTGAAATATCGGGTTTTTGGCAAACTATCCAACGTAATTTCAAATGCAAATGTGCTAAATCATCACAATCACACACAAATTAAATCTAATACCAGGCTACGCACTGGAATATTTAAACAATTTATTCTCTTCCTCGTTTTATAGAAAATTCAAATTCGGTGCTGCGTATACACGACAGACGATTTGCCAATAAAAAGTTGTTCTTCGAACACAATCATCCTGTATTCAACAGTCTACACAAACGATAACAATATATTGACAATGAATACTTTTCCTTGAATATTGTGGCAAGTAAAACCGGATATTAAAAGTGCAGTTAGAAAATAAACGTATCGCTTAGTCCGAAATGATTTTCGGTACAATGCCAGTTGTGAGAATAGCCGAAAATATATGAAAATAAGATTCTGTACAGCTTCCAGTCTGATATTGTCAAATTTGTGACAACTCAACTATTCTCGCTGTGATAAAGTAAATATGTTTTAAACCATGTATCGGATGGTATTTACGAGTATAGTAAATACATTTTGCTCGTATTATTTTAGATATATAATTATATATAATATAAAATAAGATATTCACAGTTAACTCGAACATAAATAAGAATATGTGCATTTCCGGGTATTAAAATTTAGTTATGACTATATTTCTCATGATATATCCAAGTACAATTCGGAACGATGATGAAATTAAATCTCAGTAGCACATTTAGTAATTAAAATAATTTTAAAATTAACAATATTCTTCACATCAAGTTTCATGTTTCTTAGTTATATGCTTCTGATTTATAGTTCTAGGTTGCACAGCGCCTTGGAAAGCATTCTCAAATCCAATCTGAAGATTGATATTCTTAATTCTGGTGAATACCGAAGCGTAGGAAAATTGAAAAAACATAATCTGACTGCAAATTCTGGAATGCTGTCATTTAGTTTATTCATACATGTAGATCATTCTAATGCTCCTTTAGTTATACCATGAAACCATAGAATGGTAGATCTCATTTCATAATACAGTGTACAACACAATATTCAAAGAAGAGCATTGATATTTCAATTAATTTGAGATACAATATTCATCAATTCAGCCTTAGTGAATTTACTGATGACTTTTGTGCTATGCCGGTGGGGAAGAAGAGCTTAACAGATGCAGTATGAAATAAAATATTATAGACGATCAATGATATTTCTTATATTAACAACTATTTGTGATGCTAATTTTATATATACAAATATAAATGTGACATTCAAAGTATTCTCAACAAATTATTATTTCAATGAAACATAACTAATAAATTATGAACACCGAGAGAAAGTATTAATAAATATCAAAGAACATCACATTTAAATTATTAGCCTCTAATATTTTGATTAGTAGAGTATGAGCGCCTAGCTATTTCTTCCTCGGACATTAAGTTAACATTCTTAACATCATATAATTGGATACTCATAAAATACGTTGTTTCATAGGAAATAAAAATATAAATTGCATAGCAATCAAAGATGATAATAAGATTAAAAGCAAATATGTTTTGTTTTCTTTTTTTATCAGTTATATAATACTGATATGTGTGCATTGGGTACGTACACTAATTTGTTTTGCAGTTGTGGCTTCTATTATATTAAATGTACCCCACGTAAAATGGGCGCAGTGCTATGTTGTGTATGTGTTGTAATTGAGTAAGTCCTGGCGTGTTAGTCATGTATTTTTCTATATCGTATTTAGGCATTCTCAAGGCACTTATTACTATGGGATTTGTTCATGCTTCCGATCATATCCAGCTGATTAGCATCGATCTCCCTGTCGGTCTGGTTTGGCATGTGTCAGAATATTGTTACTTTGTAATGTTCTGAGTCCTTGTCTGTTGATGTTTGTACCACGCCTTTTCTATTCATATGTTATAGCACTGGTCTAATTTCCTGTTGATATGTTATAGCGCTGGTCTAATTTCCTGTCTATCAATGACGACGCTTTGCTAATACTCTAAATGTTTTCTTAAATAGTCACGACGGGGCAGTCAGAGACAATGTGATTAATTGTTTCGTCTCTGCCTCCACATGTTCTGCAGTTATTTATTTTATTATGCTTCATTAAGTACTCTTTGTAGTGTCTGGTGTGTGTGCTTTAACACGCTGCCGTAATCAACGATTGTTCATATCTCAGCTTTGAGTTCTTCGCGTCTCAGCCAGTGTTGAGATTATCCTTTATATATTTCTTCCCTGATAAGTCTTCTCATATATTGGTCATGCTGGTTTTTGCTTGCCATCAATTTAGCTTGACATTCTATAGCACCATATTTAGCTGAGATCTTAAGTTTTACTCAATTTCTGTTGTCGTTTCTCATCTGACCTCACAACTGCCTATTGCAGCATCCTTTGTTTTATATGTCGACTTCCTTGATGCCAGAAAAGAGTTTTCTAGTTTAGATCGTATTTTGTAGAATCTCTGTTTGAACTTGTTAATATTTCATTACTAGATAGTTGTGTAGTATTATAATTGATAAATAGCATAAACACACAGTACAGAAGGCATCAAAACAAAGGTGTGTACAGTATATTTAACACAACTGTGTACACGCAAGTGTGTAACGGTGATCGTTGTGTCTTTTTGCCTCGGAAAACATATTCTCCCTATAGGCATTTTAGTTGTGTTAAAAACAGAACATTCTCCACATGATCGTTTAGAATACCAGACACTTATAAGCGTTTCGATAAATCTGTCTTCAGTGGTAACTAATCGATCATATCGAAACGCTTATAAGTGCATGGTAGTCTAAACGATCATGTGGAGAATGTTGTGTTTTTAACATAACTAAAATGCCTATAGGGAGAATACGTTTTCCGCGGCAAAAAAGACACAGCGATCACCGTTACACACTTGCGTGTACACATGTGTGTTAAATATACTGTACACACCTTTGTATTATAATTGATAGTTCTTGATATATTTCTAGCTGAAAATGCAGCTACTTTCTGCTTTCTGTAAATATAATATTTCTATGCCAGATATTCGGTGATCTATTCTACATGCAGTCATTATTCACCTCTCTTTTTGTTTTGTCTGTCTACATTTGTTAATTCATTTAGCGTATAATTGACAAATATATCTAAAACTTATTATTGGAACAGCTGGAGTATTGTTGCATGTTACTTTTTTTACATTTTGATTTGAGTATTAATCTAGTTCATTAATCTACTATCCCTATACAAAATGTTCTCATTAATTTTGAGTGATAATTTGTCTAGATCATTAATCTTTATGTATTTGTAAGACTGTATTTGGTCTACATTTGTCTATATATTTATTTATCACATAGTGTTCTATAATATTTATACCTACATCAAGGTTCCTGTGGCGCAATCTTTTAACACAAATTTCTTATTAATTGTTCTATTAATGTTGTGTACTCAACGTAAAGTTTTTCTAGACATTTGTCATCTGCTGCATACACATCTACGACGTTCATATACAATATATATACGAAAAAAAAAGAGCCAAGCGAAATAACTTAAGTTATATAATTGCAAGTATTTAGACAAATACCTTAAGGTATGATTCATTGAATGAAGCACGTAACCAATTCGCACTTAATTGTAAGATTCCTCTTAGTTGCAGCAGCAACAAATCTGGCGGCAATTGGTAGCGATACTGGGAAAAAAATGGAAATCCTTTCAAGAAATTTTGAATTTATTTCACAAAATCTATTTCATATTTAGGGAAAACTCTTATAAATGTAACCAGTCAGGGTCAACACTACCGACATGTTTCGATGTAAATGGACATCGTCAAAGTATCATAGCAAAACTCGAGCCTACGTGATCAGTGGAAAAAATAATTTTACATTAAGAAAAAGAGTTAGGATGAATTGTAGCCAGTAGTAATTTTGATATTAAAAAAAACCCATTAAATTACCTAAGAGAAATCTCTCAAGCGAGCTAATGTTGTGGATTTAGATAATTAAGTTAAAGAGTTATATACTAAATGAGGCACGCAGAAATGCAGAATAATTTGAAATTTCCCTTTAAGTAAGAGAAAGAAAATAAAATCTAATGTCAATTAATAAACACTCTGGAAGAAAAGCGAAGATCATTTCAAGATATTAAAAATGATATCACTAAATTAATTAACAGGCTATGGGGAAATCTGATATTTGTTGGCAGCCAATGTAAAAACTATGAATATGTTTTGGTACTATTGGACATCTTCAGCGAAGTATATTCAAATTGATGCTTGTTTGATCAATCCTCACACGCATTTGTCATACAGAAAAAGAGTTACGAACATTTTTTGGCGATTAGTAATATGTGTAAAATGCATTTGTGTTGACTCGCTAACACATCATTGCTCCGATAATGAGTTTTCGAAATATTGACACGATATTTGAGCTGGCATTGTTCGTAGGAATTTAGATTTATTATTCCAGGTGTCTTTTCCTCGTCTGAACAAAAAGTTTTTAATTCACATTAAATTCCCAAAACAAATTATTTTCCGCCGTCGGTTTTTTTTAAATATGGACTCTAATGCAATATATGTTCCCAAATTTCAACAGAAATAAAAAGAGAATCAATTGAGATATAGACAACGTAACACAGCCAATTCGGCTTTAAAAGTATGCAAACAAAATCGCAACTTTGCAGACAAAAATATTGTTTCGTAACATATTACACACACTCATTGTTAGACAAAATTCTAAAGTATAGCACAGCAACAATTCGTTTGCATTCGCTACAAACACTAAGTGAATTCTAAATATGAGCCCTACGGCGGAGAAAAAGATGGCGCTGCATATATCCCTCACCAATACAACTGCTTCATTACCAGAGGTGTTATCCAACAGTGCACAAGCACGAAAGTAACATAATTTTGCAAATGGCAAGTGACTTCTCTCTCAATTTCTTTGTTCCAACCAACATAGCCGTATCCAAAATGGGAAGCATTAATATACGCGACCTGGGATCACATTAGAATCAAAGTTGTTTGCTCAAAGTTCACATGTCATTAGATATAGACCTGGTAACCATCACAGATACCAGCATATCCATGGCATACGTAATCGCACCAATCTTCAATGACTACGAGGTGTAAGGCTCTCTTAGTTGGCCTGAATCAGAAGGTGGAGGATCAGGGTTGTTTCGGAAGAGTTTGGAACTCCAGAAACTAAATATCTTCCTGGACCCAGACGTTAATTTGGTTGCGCTAGACGTGAACAGCAGGGACGATGGTGCCTTCTGACTATTGGCTGTATATACAACAACAGTGGAAGGACGGCCGGATTCCTTCAGGAGTATAAAACCTTTCTTGGGAACATTCTGCTGTTTATTGCTAGTGGGAGAGAGAAATTGCATTTTAAATGCACTTTGGGATTGTATGGGGCTAACCGTTAGATGGTAGGCGCATACAAGTTCCAACTGACTAACAGGTACGAAATTAATTTCTGAAATGTGTCCATGTGAATATGCGGCAACCGCATCAGGTCATCCATATCGTATCTAGATTAGGCATTTGTTAGGTCGGCAGAAAAGAATTGTGCAGGGTGTTCACAATTTCAACTGGTCGACTACACAGGTCACAAATTGTGTATCTACATGGTCGACCTAAATAGGACTCATATACAGGGACACGTCATGTGTAGCAGGCACAGTTTATAGTTCCGGATTAGTGATTTAGTTACGTGGTGGTTGGTGGGTAGAGTAATCAACAAGCGGTGAGGGAGTGCTCTGAAGAGGTCGAAAATGTTCAGCAAAGAAATAGTGATATAACAAATATTAATTACAGAGGGAGTTAGTGACAGCTTAGAATCGACGATTAGGAAGGGCATTGCAACCAATGTTCTGAAGGTGAGAATAGCGCTCGTCAATTTCTTCAACATGAAACACAAAAGTTGTGTTTTCAGAGGTAAGGTGATTGCTCTAAGATTCGAAATAATGAAAGCTGCTTGGTAGACCTATATGGGAAGGGGGCATGACGTGAAAACCAAACTGCAATTCGATGTTTGACGGATTGTGATGGGCCCATGCTACGCGACTCCAGGCATATGAGCGCAGCTTTCCAACTGCATTGTTATGAAATGTTCGGGGCCAGCGATCCTTCGGAGACGTTGTTGGATTTAGTGCCTATCTCGATGGCCTCGGCAAGTGATGGGGAGCCCTGCAAAACACCGATAACAGCAGCTGAGATAAGGATGGCTGTATGTAGTTGTATGAGGTGCCTATCGCCTAGTCTGGATGGTCTGCTCTTTGCGTTTCACGTATATATTGCACACTTGTTTGTTGACATCTTGGCAATCACCTACCGTAAGTGACAGAACAACTAGGAAAATCCCAGTTTTGTGAGCCGAGGAGTAGTAGCGTTGCTGAGAAAAGACCTGAACATGGATAGTGGTGGAACTTTAATATTTTCCGGCCGATAACTTACCTGAATGCAGGGTATAATATTTTAGACAAGGTTTTAGCGAAGGTGTTGCGGCCTCTCCTACATAATTCATTCGGGAAAGCGGAACCTTGCACTATCCCGATAATATCTCTCCACGAACACAACCCCCTCATGCGATACAACTTAAACAGAGTTGACAATATACTTGGTTTCGGTGGAGCCTGATCAATTTACATCAACCGAAAACTGCGGCTGTCCTAAAGGCAGTCTGTGTTGGTTCTATTTATAGAAGCTCGATCACTTCAATGTACACCAGCATCTGCCTCGGGTCAGAGTAAATGCCACTTATAGGAACCGTTTTAATTCATGTACTCAGTTCGTCAACTGAATTCTCTATCATCCCTTCTATATATACTGGCTCTTGAGCCACAAATGCAGTAACTGGAAGTGTTCATGTGCATCCCACTCGAACTGAGACGCGAAGGAGCAGTGTCAGTGTACGGAGACGACGTCACCGTAATGGTGTCGGATACCAAGAAAATTGATGCGGTCGGCACTATTGTAAAGGAATATTAAGTGATGACAGGCGCAACAAATTTACCAGGACAAAATTAGCGGGTTGAGTTAAGTCTCTGCTGTCGGACAGTGTCGTGGGTCAATGGACATATAGACTGGTTAAGTTGATTGGGGTTTGTTTTGGTTGGGACAACCTGGTTGATAGAACCTGGGATGAGGATTCGAGCAGGGTGACCAGGCTCACCCGGAGATGGTCTGAGAGAAAGCTATCCTTGAACGGTCAGGGAGAGGTGGAGAACGCATAGATCAACTCCGGCATTTACTAGCATCTGTCATCCATGGCTTGCCTTAATTTTCGGTTGTCAGACGCTCATAACCATATACTAGTCAAACAATGCGGTGGGTGTAACCTACGCGTTAAAATCTACAGATAAATATCGGTGGGGAAGATAGATGATTTTGTCAGAGAAACTCAAAGGTGTCAATCAGATTCAACTGACTTGTCGTTTCCGGAGAACGTTTGGCTCTGTGACTATGGATACCATCTAGAAGTGTTTGGGTTGGCAGTGCTACTGTGGGGCATTACAAGTGCGTGATAAACTTTACAGGAACGGAAATGCCGTCAACTGGACCTCACGAGGATTGGAGATGAACAATGAGACAGTGCTGCTCACATTCTACATGTATCTGAGAATTTCTGACTTGTTGAGTTTTGTTGAACAGCTATTGTCACGTGTACGATCCCACTATCAGCCCAGTCCATCGTGATGATCATCCGGTCACCATCCTTTGGCTAGGAAGGGCAGGAAGCGTTCTTTTGACTGGTGGCTATGGCGAAAGTGGTTGTGTGGTGGACGACTGAAAGAACAGAAGACCTACACTCTCCTCTACGACCAAGCCCTCATTAATATTTCTAATTTTCACATGGAAAAGAAGGCGAGAGGGAGAGGAAGGTGATGCCCCCCCCCTATCCCAGTAATTTCTCGACAGTTGGGTGAAAGTATATCGTTTGGCCTGGATCAACGAGCCTACACATAGTATGCGCATGTAGGCCGGACACAATAGGTGAGAGAGGGCACTTGTTCTTTGTGATTGGTTAATATTTGGTATTTGGTTTCCTTGATTGGCCCTAGGACCCTGTCCCCGTTATTGGGGACGTTTTCCTTGTTGGAATTGCTTTATATTTTGTCTTGTTTTCGATATTTCTATTAACACGTTTCTATGTAAACAACCACTATTTTTGGTTGTTTCCTTTGTACTGCTGTCCTAGCTGCAGTTGAGCGCTTGTGACCAATATAGAAATTATTATCATTATTATTAGTAGTATTAATATTATAATTATCATTATTGTATTGTCAGGCGCTCACAGCCCTCTACCAGTCAGGCATTGCGATCAGTGGAAGTTCAACTTTAGCGTTCTATAGAGGTTTAGTGATGGGGAAGAGCGACGACGCTATTGGAGAAACTTTAGGCGTCGACGAGAACGAACCTTCTGGTCTGTTCCGGAGGACTTTCAGCTCGGGAACTATGGATAATTTCCAGAAGTCCCTGGCCTGGCAGTGCTACCGGAATAATAATAATTTCCTTATTTGCTACCAAAGGGACATTCATTCATACAATATAAAATACGTAGACAAAGGGGTTACAAACGTGTGGTGATGGACAAAACAAAGTTATATATAAACGTGGGGAGGGTCAGAGATGTTATACAATAAATAACTAAATATGTTTATAATTTGATATAAATTTAATACATAGATTAAATAGATAATTATACCATGATTATACCATATTATACCATGATTACAAAAATAAGATATTTTAAAAACATTTAAATATATTTTAAAACATTTAGGGTAACCCACCAGTCCACGGGTGGTGAGAACCCACCATCTAGGTCAGATCAGAGCACCCCACCATTCTGCCCGTCTGCCACAAGTTGTATCAGAAATGGATGCATCCAAATGCCACCGTAAGCATTTTGGTAGCGAGTGGAGGCTTAAAGAACCCGACAGCCTCCGGTGAATTGTCTTTTAAACGTTTGTAGACCGCTAGCGTAGTCTTTAGTCATTTTCTGTCCCGCGAGAGCTCTTAGTATTCGCAACCTACCCCACGTTCCATCAACATATTTGTTCATCTATTTTCCTCGAGATCAAACATTAAGTTAAGTAATGCGTAGTTATTCTCTCAGATTACTGCGAAGTTAAGTGACTACGTGGGGTAGGGCTTCTCTTGCAGTGCACTAGGATCCTCTTCCAGCGTCCTAGACGCCTTATGGTTGGGCTAATCGATCTTCTTTGTTCTTTCTTGTCTTCCTCCTACGATGCGCTTCCACTCCTCTCCAGCCTCCATTTGCTCACCATTCTCGCTAGAGGATGGCGTGGGGGCTTCTATCTTGTCAGCTTCTGAGACCAAAGAGAAGATGATATCCTCTGCTATTTCCGGAGCGTTGCTACTAGAACAGAGACCTGCTATTGTTGTTTCTGCTTCTGCTGCTGTATCTTCATCTGCCTTTCTAGTTTCTCAGAGCAGAAGCCTTTAAGTAGCTCTTACTGCCGCAAATGTAACAACTGGGTTTCTGCTGCGACAGCCAGTCTCATTGCTTTTGTTTCTGCGTCCCGACCACATGTTCTTTTCGTGACTTCTGCACTCACAAACTACCTATACTACAAAGTTGACAATGAGCAATGCCCCTGACTACCCACACTGTATTGTACTGACCCATTATTGCGGTATGAGCCTAAGAGCAGGTGTGTGTCACACTACCTTTGCTTGTCGCTTCGCTTCGCCCTCAGTCTTGAAGACCAGGTAGATACTTCCGTATGCCTATCTCCGATCGATGGACAGTACACTGCCCCATACATCGACCAGGGCTTCTTTCGGTTGCTCTTTTGATGGCACACTGAACACTCCTCCCGGGGGGGGGGTGGAAACAGGGGTATGTCACTTTTCTCCTTGCTACCTATTACTAGTAGTGTCAGCAAAAGTACTTCAGTTTCTATTAACGGCATTTACAATACTGTGGCTACTACTCTATCGTACTGATGTCATAGTGGTGGCTGTTGTGGTGCTGGTGATGTTGGTAGTGGTGGATGCACTTAAAGTAATACTGTGTGTACAATACATAAAATATGTACTCAATTTGTTTCACTTCACTTATTAAACTTAAATATACATTAAATATACAATTTTACGATACGGACGTATAACAGTTTCTTTTCACATCTTTCCCAACTTGGTTAATCATGTTAACATTGGAAGATATTCTCACTTTAGGGGGTTATCACGAGTCGAAGTCTGTCGGCCGTATCGCCCCCTAGTTCGATAGCCGACGTAAACAATGTTAGTGAAGAAAGGTAGAGAGAGAAAGCGTAATGTCAACTAGTCGCTGTCATCTAGCTCTAGATAGAGTAAGAGCGTTGAGTCAGCGACAAAAGAGACATCGTAATAGCGCTGAGGCAAAAGGGAAAGTGTAAGAGATAACGTCGAGCTTTAGATAGACTAAGAGAATCGTGTCTGCGAGGAAAGATGAGAACGAGTAAAGGTTTGTTGACAAAGTGTTTTTATTTATAGACGATAGATTTACATAGAGAGCAAAAGATACATACATATTGACACAGCGGTGAAGGGAGCGTATGTGTGCAATGTATGTATGCCTGTGTCTGTGTGTACGTTTCGGACCCTTCTCCGAAAACCAATACTCGACGTGT
>JAOPJM010028883.1:0-15378 GCA_027124095.1 Muusoctopus leioderma | reverse complement strand
CTTCTATATATATACGTCTTCGCTAGCCGGGAATGTATTGAGTGCTTTTTGAAATATAGCTCCGATTTATTTACAAAATAAATCGATCATTTATATATATATGTATATCTATATTCACATGGAGGCGGGTGGCCTAATGGTTAGGGAGTTGGACTCTAGTTCGCAAAGTCAAGGGCACGATTCCCGAACCGGGCAGCGCATTGTGTCCTTTAGCAAGGTACTTCATCTCCCGTTGTTTCAATCGACTCAGCTGAACATGAGCACCTATGTTAGGACTGGAGCCCCTATCATTTGATTATCCAAGAAACGTTGTATGAGATGCAATCCCATACGAGGCGGGCCAAATGTGTAAGGTGCGAGCCGAATCATTTACAAGCAAAGGTGCAGGGATGGCTGTCTGGTTAAAAAACTTCGTTTCGCAACCAGGCGGGTTTTCCTTGGGCAAGTGTTTAAACTAATCTATTGTATTGATATGAAATCATATTTTAGTCAGTTTTTCAAGGGTTCTTCTGAATAGATTTCTGCATCATGTGTCCCTCTGTTTTCCTTGAAAGATAGTGTTGCTTTAGAGCAGGAAAGGGGACATTGGACATAATTTGTCTTGCACGCCATTTATATGAGAAATGGATTGAAGAACGTATGTATCTTTATCAGTTGTTTATTGATTTTACGAAGGCTTTAGACACATTTAATATGAAACACTGTGGATCATATTAAGAAGGTTGGCTGCTCATTCAGAAGTGATGATATTTTAAGATAGTTCCATAATGCTTCAAAGGCAAAGGTAAATTTCAACGGTAAACTATCATCTGCAATTGCTGCTGAAAATGTGGTGAAGCAAGGAGACATCCTTGCTCCAACACTGTTTTCAATTAATTTTACTGTAACTCTAATTGCTGTCCACTACATTGATAGATGCGTTTGTCTTCGTCGTCGTGGAACTGGCTGGTTCTTTGATATGCAGTGCGTCAAAACGAAATCTAAACGTTTACTGCGATAGTAAGGTATCTGCTTTATCCTGATGATTTTGACATTGTTGTACTTTCAGAAAGTGACTTGCAGGAAATTATTGATATATTTTCGAGTGATTGCATTGCAATAGGACACACGGTGAGTGTTTTTCTAAAAGAAAACTAATGTTCTCTCCTGCTCCAGAGAATATTTGCTATGAGCCATCAATATGTGTGTGTGGAACGAAACCGCGTGTGGCTGATCAAATCATTTACCTAGGTAGGGCATTTTTATGTTTGCTACTTAGGATGAGGAAGGTCGGCGTAAAGTGGAAAGGGCTAGCACCATTACGGACAAAATCCCTAAAAACCATAAACAAATATCCAACCCAAGGCATTACAGCTAAAAGTACTAAACACAACTGAACTCCTAGAACATACGGCCCAAAACAACTTTACACAACCAAAACAACTTTACAGAGTTACACTGACGCAAGATAAATATATATATATATATATATATGAATTTATTTAGTCCGATCCAGTCTCATATTACTCCGATGATTCCCCGACTTGTATATGTATGTATGTATGTATGTATGTATGTATGTATGTATGTATGTATGTATGTATGTATTTATGGATGTATAATATATATATATATGTATGTATGTATGTGTGTGTGTGTGTGTATATGTGAGTGTGTGTGTTTGTGTGTGTGTGTGTGTGTCTAAGTACCACCATTTGGGGCTCAAGTATTACTCATGAGGGCATCATCTTTCTAGGATTTATATTTCTGTCATGGAAATAATAATCATAAAATTTAAAACAAAAATGTTGTTTTTTTTAAAATTAATTATTGAAATTATTATTCATTAGCATTTTGCATACATACATTTTCTGTGAGATTAATTATTCGACCTTAGAGAATGGTGCATACTATTACCGTCACGTGTAACCTGTCAGGATATGTTAAAAAAGTAATACATAAATTCATATGAATGGCTTTTTATTCAACTGACATAAATCATTGATTATTTCATAAATAGTTTAGCAAATATAACTTTCGATACTATATTTTTCTCTATTTCAATATTGATTTAAACGTTTTCAAATAAAAAAAATGTTTCGTGTAATACAAAAATAGAATGTAAATTCGTGTATTGTAAGTTTGGGAATTCAGTTTCATAAATTCTGTCCAATTATCTTGCGCAACGATAAATATATATTTATTTTCTATAGATACGATTTCGCTTATATTTTAAGAGGGAGAAGAGAAAAATGGAAGAACATTAGCAACGGAAGTGAAATACAATGAATTTATTTTGGATGTTGAAACACGTCACGTTTGGCTGGGATTTTCTCAGTAAAAGCTCACCAGTGCAAGACAAGGATTGTTTCCTAATATATGAGAAAGGACGCAACTGATCAATTCGACTGAACTACATAAGTGGTACTTATTTTATCGATGTTCAGAACATGAAATGCAAAATCGATCTGGAGTGATTTGAGCTCAGAAAGTAAAGAAACGTTTGTAATTACCACATGGATCATTCTCCAGCACTCTTGTAAATAACCTTCCACTGGGCAGGATTAGGTACCTCTTTGCAACACATTAATATATATATTTATTTTATTGTCGAAATGCAGTTCAGCAAGAATACTTGTTTTCAAATTATTCAGTGAATGCCATTTTTCATTGTAGAGCTTTGATAAACATTTATGACTTTTATATCTTAATAGATTTAGAAACCTCGAGCAATGTATTTAACCAATCCATTTATGCAGGAGTGAAAAATCCAATATAATGTTGATATAAATAATAAATATAAAAGGTTTTAAATACGAGATGTTCAGCCATTTGATTTTTGCTTGAACATTAATTGAAAATAGCATGACACATTTTTCAATCAGACTAAACATTACTATTTTATATTGTTAACGTGTGACTTTAATAATTTACAATAATCCTGAATTCTCTTCACCAGTTAGTATCCTTACCTACCTCGATCCCAGACCAAGACATTACTTCAGCACGAGTCCTCAAACACTATTGACACCTTTCTCTTCTTTAACCCAACATTTAACCAGACAACAATCACTACATTTAGCCCGTTGTGTCATTTGACCAAACCTAATAAATATTACTACTTCATATCTTTCTAATACATATAAATCGTCCTCCATAACAATTCGCTGTGGCATGTCAACTAATTAGTTGAACTTCCAACAATTCTACGCTAACTTTCCACACCAGTTTATAATACTACCGTCAGACCAATCTGAAAGAAGAATGAATGGCATGGCCTTCAATCTCTCTCATCTCGTAAATAGCATCCGCCAATATTGATATACTGGAAATGGCTTTGATATTTACTATTCAAAGCGCTACTACATGAATAGAGCAACCTAATGCAGGACATATCCAGATAACGCCATTGCTTTCGCATCATGATTGCTGCTAGCTACCCACATCACGCACTTAGGAAAGTTATTCCAAAATATGGTATACGTCATTTATCTTAAGCCTCCAAGTGGTCGCTTGACCTACAATAATATCCCCTAAATCTTATACGAATGTCTTTAAAATGAATAAATATGGCTTTATAAATGAACATTCAAGTGTTAGTATCGCCCTTACCAAATTTATAGCTCTACAAAGGATATGTTAAAGGTATCCCAACACTTCAAATTTATGATAAACATTTTAAATATAATATAAATCATTTTAAATTACCAAAAATATTACAGGACCGACACAAACAGAAAACATCTTTATAGAACTGAAAACATTCTCGACGCGATAGTTCAGGAACATTTTTAGAACCACAACGCAGGATGCCTCACATCTTTAATTACTCTTCGAGATGGATAAACGGACCATATCGGTACGGAGAATGTCTCATAACATACATAAAATATTGCATCCAGTACATAAAAACTACATATTTTCTCGAAAAGAAGTTGAGTGCGACAACACACAAGAAATGCAAACTGGCAACACGAAACTGATTAATATAATATAATATAATATAATATAATATAATATAATATAATATGATATAATAAAATATAATATAATATGATATGATATATATATATATATATATATATATATATATACATACATATATATATATATATGTTACGCCACCGACCTCACTAACCATACTACAAGGTTACACAATCCCACTGTAATACCTTAGCACACTTCCAAACATTAAGGAAACTCTAATGCTTATAACTCATCCTGATACAAATAATTATGGGGGATTTTATTGAGGTCACAATAGCTGTACAACTAAAACTTCCTTTACATCAATAACATCTCGCACAAACACATACACTCACACGTCTCCAAGTTAACTGTAACAACTATTTCCCAGACATCGCTTTCCGCTCCACACACCTAGTTCCCAAAACCACTTAAGAAATAATTTCCCAACTCTTTTTTGATCACATATCAATCATAATCACAAAACACACATATCACCTTCAATCCAGTCCGTAATATCTGTCTTAAATAATGAAAGGACACATTAGGTAATGTAGACCAACTTAACTCTGGAAAGACGGTGTGACCAGGCTAATATTTGTAAAGTGAGGCAGATCTTGTGTTGAGCCACAGTATAGATACTGCAGCTGATAATTATAGACGCAGCCCCTAAAAGAAACATATCTCACAAAGCAACATAAAACAATATAATCAAATTAGACATAAAAATAGTCCAATTAAACATACAAAATAGTGAACATGATAAAAGCTATGGAAACATTCAAGCACAATATTGGAAAACCACTGACAGCATAAAGAAAAAAAATCAACATCAAACATCCTACCAAGGAAATAACAAAGAAAATAAACCATAGAAAACCAGAAAACTGGCACAAATCTCTATCCAACATAAAACACAAATCAAACAATAAAACACTATTAACAGAACCTAGCAACATCAACAACAATAACAAGCACCATAATATTTCTCGTGATACAATCACATCTTTAAATAACAGACACTTCATCACCAAGCAAACATCCTTATAAGACATTACTGAAAAATCAGCCACCCTACACGAAAAAGATAGTAAAACAGAACGAAAAATACGCACCATTCATCTAAATCATGATTATGACCTCTTCATTCTACTAGACCCCAGAAATCAATAATAATTCTAAAAATACTCAGCTCCTAACAAAATCCCTAGAAAACCACATGTGGCCTGAAATAATCCCTGCACTCACCAACATCTTAAACTACCCCTACCCTCACTGTCAAATTCGCAAAATCTGCAAGCGAGGCAAAATCCTAGCAATTCTAAAGCCCAACACAAACACAGGAAAATTATCATCATACAGACCCATCAAGCTTCCACGCATTCACTCAACAATTTTAGATATCACAAATCTACGCATCCACCTCTTCAAATCACAACACCGAATAAGACTAATACACACAAAGTTCACCCTACTCACGAATCTGACGCAGAGAGTTCATGACTACTTCAGCAACAAAATGCCATCCTCATGGACTGTTCTAACTACCGTAGACATAAGAAAAACATCTGACTCCAACTCTAATACGCAAAATACTGAACACTTCCTTAAGAAAATTAATGCCAGCAAGCAAACGACTTGGCATGTTGCCAAACATAGGTAATGTACAAAATTAGCATTTGCAGAACTTACAATTTCCCGTATAGTGAACCACAATCAGCCGTCATCTTAATCTCATTTTCCAGCCTGTACTTACAGGACTAGTGCACACAATCTCAAAACATACGTTCAGATTCATTAGTCATTCATTGGGTTTTGCTTGAATGTATTCGTGATCTCGGCAAGTTCAATTGTTTGCTTGACGACGTCGCTGCAGGATGTTTAAACGCTTTCATCGTAACGTTTGCAAACAAATCTTGCGCAGTTAGAAGACCAAAGTCACTGAACTACTAAACGCCGTAAACAGTCTTATAACCACCATCATTACTCGTTTCGTACTTTTCACTATCATAATTGTCTACACGATATTAGTTTGGAAGCCACGCGGGAAATACATATGTCTGTCAGTTGGACATATTTTCCAAAATCGTTTCTCATATCTACCAACAGCCCTATATGTATATACGATCAAATTCGTATTATGAAATTTGGCATCACTCTTTGGATGATTAATGATCGCCAACCATCGAAATGGCAAGATGTTCAACTATGTTCTGGGTATGATGTTAATAATCTAAGTGGCATTATGTCGATTCATGGACAAATGAAAATACCTAATACAAAACACACTGTGATGAATACCTTGATCAAAAACCATTTCTCACTACGGCCGAAATGGGCACCGCAATCTTCACCAATAACTCCAATAAAACTTACCGTTCAGCTATGTCTTTTCGTGAACCCTGGTGGGATTCATATGACTTTAATATGAAATCCCTATCTCCACCAATGGCGGGTTCTCAACCTGTATGGAACCTCAGGATAAAAATGTAAATGTCAACTTTTATGCATCCTTCAGGCCAGAAATATAAAACATAACGCCAAAATATTGAACAAAATGAACTTTATTAAATTGAAAACACATCTCTTCTTTTTCTTTTTTTTATACATGTGTTTTCGTTGTGTTGTTTGTTTTTGTTTGCATAGCCTCCTTTTCACTCTCATATATGTTTCGCTGTGGGATTCTCCTAACTCTGCCTGTAATGCACTTTCTTCCCGGTTGTACGATAGTATTGCTGTATTATCATTATTTCTTTCTTTCAATCAATCTGTGCGTAATCTAGGTTGATCTTCTCTACCTGCAATATCCTATACTATCCATCTATCCATACTCAGCATTCTGATGACGGGCTTTTTGTTTGAAAATACTACATGATGCGGTACCGGAAACAAATATATACTCAGATAACTATTTGCGCTAAAATATGCGCCGTTTTTAATAAACTCTAGTAGTTCGTAATTTATGTGATTTGCTTGTGATCTACAAACGTCAACAATTTCTAATGTTCGCCATTGTATGCGGATATTAATTCCATACTTTTTTTTTCCATTTTCAAATCTTGCAGCCTCATTTATCATTAAGTATGTTGGTAGAAATGTTTTCTCGCTGTTTCCTTGTTCAACCATTATCCAATATATCTTTGTTGAGTCTAAACTGAATTGCAAGTAGGGAATAATGTATTCTGCTATTCCTTCCATTATCCATTAGCATATAGTTTCATAATCATTGCATAGAATGTTTTTATGTTCGCTTGCAAGATTAATAATAGTCTTAATAGATTCTGCTCAGCGTAATAGTCAATATATTGAAAATTTCCTTTTTCTGCTTTATCGAGTATACATTTTTCGGTAGTTTTGTTGGCTGTTTTTTCTTCTTCTGAATTAATAAGTGCAGAGTAACAGTAACTCTCGTGCTCTGAGCTTGTCCACCTGTCCACAACACAAGAATCTACAAGTGAACAGAAATAGTCTGGACAGTAGAGTGAGTGAAGAATTTCCAGACCGCTACAATGCAACACATAACATTCATCACTGTATTTTAGAGTGTGCTCTGTGGTTCACACCTACGTGGAAGCATGGTATACTTGGAACATAGTTATGTGGATTGCGCCTATTCGTTTGGCCGACTACCTAACTGCCATACAACTGATCGACCAGAGTTAACCTAGGGATACACATCCTGAGTGGGTCTACAAATTTCATGTGGAAGTGACCTTCATTCTCTTCCTACTCCTTCTCTTTCTCTTACTAATTCATAAGGAAATACATAAAAGATTTTACTTAACAATTTCAGATAAAATATTAATGTTATTTTGTTTCCCTCAGCGAAATGGTGTCAAATTCTATAAGCTATTGCGTTGTACAGGTACCACAGATGAATTCCCCTTTATGTAGTGTATCATGTGAACAACAGCATGGCAAGAAGCAAATGACTCAAAGCTATATTCAATGGAAAAGTTGAAATCAACATGACATGCAAACCACGCATAGATTTTGCAATATTCATGATGTTCATATTGTGGCTTTGTAAATATTTATATGATATTTACAGCAATCTGGACTGGATTGTTGACAGATATATCGAATTATCATGGGTTTGACGCTTTTAACTACACTCTAATATATAGAAATCCAATGTATTTCTTTGTAATATGTTGACTGACGTTGTGACGAACAAATATTTCCTCCAGTTCAAAGAACCCCACCTACATTGAGCCAAACACACTTTTAATATTACTGAATCAATTTAATAAGTAGACGCTTCTAGGAAATTGAATATATGGATAAAAAATATAAAACAATATATGTTATGAAAATAAAGTGATCAGTAAAGCTGTTACTATATACTTCAGCGTAAGTAGATCCACTTTCGAGTGTTCCGTATGTAAACGAACCTCCTTTCATCTTTAATGTAATTTTCTAAATTGCAGTTGGAGTAGGAATATGTCAACAAAGAATATGCTTTGATTAAATAGTATGCATGCATTATGATAAATTGATATATCGAGTGCAATACATATAAAGGTTTATGCTAGACGAAAGCCCTGATATGTAAAAAAATAACGAAACAATTCTTATATATAAGATGAAAGTGTACCATTAATAAATAGCCAAAAAGCACCCATACATATATGTGTTTGAAGTTAAAAAAGAAAAGGAATGCTCACCTTCTGGCATCGTATGTTGCTTTATGCTTCAACTTCCCACTGTAATTTTAAACATAAATCGCCAGAAATCGAGTTTATTCAAATAGCAATAAGACATTTTCTATTACCAGTTCATTTCAGATGTTACGTTTGAGAGTTTCTCTTAGATGATACATCTAAAGTATAACGCTTTGGCCACTATAAATCACAACACCGAAAGTGTATATATACTGGTGTTATAGAATGTTTGATAATACAGTGATGCATTTTACCAATGAAAAACAAGTATTAATTAAGTGACGGTGGTAGTGGATTGCAGAATCAGGAGAGCGCTGAACAAATTGCCTTGTTACAACACTTTATGTTGGGAGTTCAAATACTGCAGAGGTCAAATTTGACTGCCACGATTTGTGGTCAGTAAAATATGTAGCAGTCAAGTACTGGAAACCTTTTGATCGACTCATTCGGCCATCCCCTAAACATGTGGCGTTTTTTCTGTTATAAATCCGTACTTCAGCCACTGAAGTACACAAACACTGTTTTATATTAATTATACATTTGTTTTCTTTAAACGTTGAATAAAACGTGTCACATCATTTATCATTTATTTGTTATACAAAAACAAATAGGCAGACTGGTGAATATTTGACTAAACGCATTAGAGTATTATCTTATATTTTCTACTGTGTATGTTCAAATACAGCTTTTTCTCTTTGGGATCGACTAAATAAGTACCAGTTATATAATGGATTGATTTAGTGTACTATCTATCGCCGAAATGTAGTATTACTAGTATCCAAAATAGAGAAATATACATGATTTGGTTTCAGTGCTGTGAGTCAGTACATACAGTGGTGAGCCAGACTGAACACTATACTATATTTAGATTCTGTACTCACATTTGAATTCTACAAGAGGCAAGATTTTTTTATCAACCTTTTGATGTTCATAAAATAAAAACAGTTTTTAGTTTTATTGTTTAGCCCCAGATCACTCTTGATCAAGCAGACCTATTATAAAAACCATTCCAGTCGTGACCATTTCATTGTAAATCAGAGACTACATTGTCGTATTTATTCTCCTTATTTTAAGCCATGATTTAAGGTGACACATGATTGACATTTGGCTGCTATTTCTAGTAGATGCAGTGACCGCATGGAGGTTCTCTCATAAAAACCGATAGTATACAGAGGTTAATTTCATCGACAAAACATTAATTTCACAGAAAAATATTGAAAGAAGTTGACATGTTAATGAGAACGAATGGATGTACTTCCATATAGCTGTTTTTGCTTGTATAGAACATTAGGATATTCAATAACGATATTGGACAAATGTGTAAGATATTGTACTATATACGGATGAGTCAACATTTAACATCCTCTGCGGCTATTTAACTGCGTCCTACTATATAAAGAAAATATTTCAGCAAACCGACGAATAAGAATAATCTGATTTTTGTGAGGTTAGAGGTGGATGTCTAAAGTTTTATCCAAGGTAATATTCATTTTTTATTTACTTAACATTACTATCATTCCTTCCGTACCCCATCAGGTCAGTCAATGACCTAAGATGATTTGCTTGACAAGCGATATTTGCAAGTCATGAAATTTTGATGGGAACATACAAATGCAGTTTCCTGCAGTCTTCTTTCTGGTATTTGTTTTTTACAAGATACCATCTTGTCAGTTAGATACTGTCAAATTCGTCACAGCTGTCTGAGCACTCAGAATATGAGGAGCAGGAAAAGATACACTAAAATGCCGCCAATAAGAACCCCAGCATCGGCACCACAACCACCAATATTACAACATCAACACCACAACCATAGAAAAATATTATAACCATCACCACCACTACACTAAAATGCCGCCAATAAGAACCCCAATTTTTTGAAAAATCCAGAGACCCAACCCCAGGTTCTTATTGGTGGCATTTTGGTGGGGTTCTTATTGGCGGCTTTTACTGTACCGCAAATCATTGTGTCCAATGCTCTAACAATTCAGTCAGCCCGCTACCTTGGAGTCATACTTTATTTTGTTGATTACAGAAAGATGAAACGCAACGTTGACCTCGGCGAGATTTGAACTCAGAAGGTAAAAAGCCGGAACAAAATGCTGCCAAGCATCTTTTCACACGCTCTTACGATTTTGCCAATTCGCCGCCTTCAGTACAATAGTACTACTATGAAAATATTGCTTATGGAAACTCCCTGGTTGGATCTATCCAACACACATTCTAACAAATCAAGTATCATTCAAGGTCCAGTAATAGGTTAGGTGAATAAACAACAGGTCTAACGTAGTTCGCTCGCGGTTGCACTCTGTATGTGCACCAAGGAACTACGTTGCATCAGGTTATGTAAATCAGCGATATCACCAATATGGTATTACTCACCTAAAGTCATGACTCCGCAAGGTAACCCCCAAGAGAGGAACAGATTCGTTCCTGCAATGCATAGTCTACACGTTTATTAACCCTCACACGACAGACGGGCTTTGCAGAATAAAAGTAGCTCACTTGTTTACTACAATCATTGTTCGACTGCAAATAATTATATCCTCTTTTCTTCAAGCACCACCTTACACACATGCAACAATGCTCTATCTAAATTCACCTTCTCCAGCATATCTGTAACCAAACTATGTAACCAAACTATGTGCATACAGTCACCATGTGAAGTAACGTCTGGGTTCACGTGTTGTCACTAACTGCATGTGCTGTCATTTCTTAAGTGCATCGAATAGCACACTTTTATGATATCACTTTCACCAAGTGTAATCCTGAGCTAGCATCTAACCCTACATTTTATTTCACTCTCATCTATCTCAATATATATATATAGAAACACGGAAATGTACTTTCAAGTCTCATGAAAGACAATCTTTGTTATCGTGACCTAATTTCTAATATTTGAACTAACAAAACATTCACTAATTAGTGACCCCCAGTTACAGCTTTCCTAAAGAAGTACTAGAGACCTGCCTTTCTGCGCCACAACCTAACGTCATTAAGAAACTATTGTCTAAATAAATATTTGCTTTTGTCGTTATCGAATCCTTCAACACGGCCTGCCACAATACCATTTTGGTAAAACTGCATGTATAAGGCTGTAACTCATCCCTTATCGATATTTCCCTACCAGAAGAGCTCTATCAAATTGAAAATATCCCAACTCAAGTATGCGTTAGGTGTTGCATATGTATCTGACACTCTTACTTCTAAATATTAATGGTCTGAACAAAGGATGGTGGATTGGCCGAATCAGTAGGGTGACCGACAAAATGCCCTGCGTTACTCAGTTGCATACTTTTAACTTCTGAGTTGAAATCCCCCCACTCGTTATACTTCACTTGCTTTCGCACACAATTCCCATTCCCTAACCGATGTTATTCAAACGCAGCCAAAGCAATTCCTAATAAACATGCACAACGAGCAGTGACCATCAAATTATCCTCCAGTGGTAAAATGATAGCATAATGTCACTAAGATGAACGAGGACACAGTCACTATACACCTCCAGGAAACAGAATTAAAACAGTATGTCACTATCAACACACAATACCTTCACATCATTACACATATCCGACATTACCATACCTGGTGGTTTATTATAGTGACGCTATATCTATAACATAATAAACACGTTATCTCAATGAGTTTCTCTCTAGTGCCTATGACGACTTGAACTTTGAACAGTTGTAGTTCAGTACTGTTAACACATCTGAAATTGTGCGCAATGTTACAACAGAAACGTTCAAGAGTCAATACAAATACTATCACACTGACTAGAACAACTTCACTTACAAACAGGCTCCAATACCCGGGTGAATACTCAGGCATTATTATCAGTCTTTCACGTCTACCTCTACCGATACTCTAAATTTTCCTGCTCGGTTTAATCGTGTACGAACCATTGCACATGCCTCGCCGTTCTTATCTTTCATAAAAGTAACCTATCAGCAATCAAATCCCATGCTAAAAGCTTTGTCGATTCATTTCACGAATCAACTGTAAACATATATACTTTCCATTTTTCTATGTATAATGTATATAAGTCATACTGCGCAGGTTCAAAATGAACATCAACTGCACCAGATTCACCAGTTTCAGTGAAAGTTTCAAAAACTATAACTGCTCCCGTTCATCCAAGGTATAAATAACGAGAACAAGACAATCGGGAGTATGTGCTGCACAGTGGGATTGAATCCAGAAATGTGTTGTTACGAAGCGAAAAAATCTCAACCAAATAACGATGTGAATATACTTCGCGATTTCATTATTTTCGATGAGTGTGAAAATCAGTGTGGAGGTACAGCATTAATTCTCCAAACCCAGAAATATATGTCCAAATACTATTGTGAAAAACCTAATAGACTAAGTACCATTTATTTACTGATGTTGATTCAATTCCTTACCGGTTCACCATCATCAATACGTAATGATGGTCGTCCTTAATCCTTAATAATATATAATCAACATTTCTTTATTCTAGAAATTAAAGTTGATTAGGTTTAGGCAACGAAACTGTTGCATTTTCGAGTGAATTCATTCCACTTAACGTATAACGCCATGTTCTTTAGAAAACCATCGACATCACAATTACTACTATTCTAAAACAAACGATTATGTACGAGCCAAACTGTATCCGACCGTCTAAAAAAGTGGGATGCATTAAGTAATGTGGTCCTAACATTATGTTTAATAAAAACAAGTCGGGACAGTGACGGTTGCAACGTATTAGATCAAAGGCCTGCTCGAGCAAAGTTGACTTAGGGCTAAACAACAAAAGCAACGAACCTATATGTATTATTTTATTATTGTGAGTGTGCAGAGCAAGAAGTAATTTCTTACTAAACAGAGAAGGCAATGCAGGTTCGATTTCCAAATGAAAGTTATTTCCGTTTCCTTATGCTGTCTTTTAGAAAGGAAAATGAGAGCATGGACGTTCTGCATCTCGTTTAACTTTTTACAAATCACAAGGCATTTTTACCTCATGAAATGGAAATAATATTTGTTTAATACTGCATTACACTTAAAATTTGAATTCTAAAATCGATAGATTTATCTATAAACTTTGTTGTAACAAAATATATTTCAAAATACAAATGATTAAATCGGATTATACATGAATCGATATAGGAATTTCTTAATACAGTATCTTATCTTGAAAGTCTTAACTGTGATCGTTTTAGATATAAAATGTAATATTCGTTTTTAATACTTACAACATTAAGCAGTAGTAAATATGTAAATAGTAAGTATCAATGTACAGATGAATACATTAATATTTAAATGTTCTATATAGACGAATCTGTTGATGCGAGCCTACACGTCAGGTCTACTACTTTAAGAGAACACTGATGTGTACAAAGGATCCTTATTCTCGTCGACCCAGTTCACTTAACATTATGTAAACACATCAGAGACAGGCGTTGCTTAGTGATATAGCTAACAATTGTTATTATTGCTTAGCCTCAGACCAATTCTGATCAAGCTGATTCATAACAGGGGTTCCAGCCATGTCCATGCTGCATTTTTCTTACGTATTCCATTAGGATTATATTATCTAATATGCAATTTCGTTTTTAAAACATTTGGCTGTTATTTCTTGCAGATTAAACAACCACATAGAGGCGTTCTCATTGACATACACTTATTAACAATTAGTGTTGTGGAAAGTGTATTGCTCCGTTGAGACATTGCTGTAACTATATCTGTATGTAGAGGTTCTATAGAATATTGCACTGCATTTGTTCTACATTGATATCTCCAAGCCGACAGGCTTACTTAAAATTGTTTCTACAATCTAACAAAATATTCGTCATTTTTACAGAATTACCGATGCTTATCATATCATATCATATTTATTTTTAGCTACTTAAGTCTGAGTGAATTCTACTCAGAGAACTTCGCCATCACGAAGTGAGTGTGCTCACCACGGACATAATGGCGATACAAAAAAAAACGCCCCACAAAAACAAACAAACAAAGAATACAAACAAATATCTGTAAACAACATCTCTATTACCATATCAGCTTGGGCATCCATGTCTTCATGCAATAGGAACATTGTGTAATTAAAAACTACATAGACTCAACTTCGTCAATGGAGCATATTCACCCAATGGTGATACATGTAAACAATTCACTTACACATAATTGCTCTGAAACTGCCACGAAAATTGGCATACTGAAGTAGGTGAGGAAGATATTATGAGGTTGTTGCCTACACCAAATACACCATCAATAAAAGTGTAGTACAACAAAGCAAGTAATGAAATCGCGTTATTCCAGTAATTAGATTAGCTGGATATATTTAAAAATTGGGGAAACGAAATTATGTTATGAAATAAAGCTTGTTGCTTAAAGATAACTTAATTTGGGCAGATGTTACTTTGCACATGTGGTCGGGGGAGAGGTATTGTCGAATAAACTGATTGTAGTCCAAGTTCATATATGGTACTTGTTTTATTGACTCTTGTGCAGAGAAACAAAACATTGACACAAAGGAAAGCGTGATATTATACTAAATCTCATGCTCTGCCACATCTGCAACATCGCATCTCCGAGAATTGATGATGGATATGAAAATGGTTTGTGTTTTCATTAGTATCAGTAGGAGGTATTACATAAAAGACTTAAAACACGATATGACATATGGTGATTTGTAATACATATATACATACATGCATCCACACACACGCGCAAATATATATATATATATATATATTTGTATACTCGTGGACACGTTAGTTCCAGTGATCCTCAAAAACAGCACTCAATG
>JAOPJM010028794.1:0-15379 GCA_027124095.1 Muusoctopus leioderma | reverse complement strand
TGACCAAAGTGACGTCTAGTAATGGTGACTTTCACAAAGATTTGTTTGCAGTATTTTTGATTTGCTTTGCGCTTTTTATTTATGCATTTTATTTACTCTATAGATAGTGATATAGACATCATTAAAGCCATGGGAGCAAACACGTTGTTGATAGTGTCATGAATATTTACCTCGATTTATATATATAACGAGTCATTTACCTATCAATATCTATTTATTGTAGAAATAACACACACATATAGTGATAGAAACACGCACACACAATTGCAATTACACATACACACATATATATATATATATACATACACACATACATATATACACACACAAACACTCACATAAACACACATACATATTCGACATTGTCAGCCATGCGAACCTCTTTTCGAAATGTGCCAGTCTACAGGCTGCATCCATCTCTCGTCTATTGGCTCGGTGACCATCTATCATCGGATCATTGCACTGTGTACTGATGGAGCACTCTCAGAACCACACACTATCAATACTGCTGTGTCCTAGGGTTCTGTTTCTATCCTATACTCTTCCCCCTATACATCAGTGACCTAATTGCCGTCACCTCCAGCAGCGAAGAGGGTCTACGCGGTTGCTCCACCTGCAAGAAATAGGAGCTAAATTCTATGAATTCACACCATAACAAGGCACTACACATTAGCCAATGTAGCCCTAGATATAGAAAAAGACGGAATGGTCTGATCTGGCGCTAAACAACAGCAGCATCTAATCCTACACAGATGATAGCACCCTTCATTTTACCCTAACATTCCGCACCCATGCGTCAGTCACCTGCAGCCTAGATGATTCACGCCAAACCTGTACTGACCTTCTAACAATAGTCCATACGCTAACATCTTACACACGTGCATACAGACACAAACAGATAAACCTGTATACACACACTCTAACTACAAAGCCTGAATTACAGAAAGAAGATGCATATTTCGTATCCTATTTGTTTCATCTTGTAAAACCAAAATATATAAAGTGGTAATGACCCCAATACAATACGCAGTGATGAACTAAATTTTACATAACATTTTAAACTAGCTATTAGTATATCAAGTCTAATGTGTAATGACCAACATGACGTTTGGTAATGCAGACCTTCACAAAGCTGTTCTTGCAATATATTTAATTTGCTTTGTGCTTTGTCTTCATGCATTTTATTCACCTTGGAGATTTCATGCGCTTCTAACATATCTCTGTTGTACGTGTCTTCGTTTGTTTATTTTTTTCTGAATTATTTTTTCTGAATTATTATTATTATTATTATTATTATTATTTGGATCGGTAGCTTCCTGACAGATCGCACCATCGTGGCGTGTACTGATAGTGCTCTCTCTGAGCCACACTATATCCAATTTGGTGTGTCCGAAGGTTCTGTTTTGTCATCCGCATTCTTCCTGATATACATTAGCGACGTACGTGCTGTTAATACCAACAACACCCAGTCCTACTCAGATGACATCCCGCTTCATTCCTCCCTAAACTTCCACACTGAAGCGTCATCCACATGCAGCCTACACACATCACGCTAAACCTCCATTGACACAGACCTCGAAAACATGAACGTTTTATTAAAACTAACTTATTTAAGATTTGTTTATTTTTTGCCATTGATGTAAACAATAGTTAATTTGTTAAATTGTTAATTTCACAGAGTTTGTTACAGAAACTGAATCTCGCATAGGTAAGCAATTTTGATCAAAATTTACAATAGTTTTCTTGAATTTATATTATAATTTCCGTATATTCTAAATAATATTATTGATGGTTTTCTTGTACATTTATGAGAATATATTGAGGGAATATTTCTTAATTATTTCAATGATTCTCTAATTAATTTGAAACATTTGTAAAGGAGTAAATAACAGATATAAAAATTATCCAGTTAAATAGAGTTAGAAGACGAATAGTTAATAAATGAAATTATCTGTGTATCTCAGGCTATATAATACAAATACATAAACGTATATTTATATATGTAAACATTTAAACAAATATAGACACAATTTATATAATACTTATTTTGACTTTCTCTCAGAAAAACCGTCTGAAATTGAATCTACAGTTGGTGAGTCTAATTTGAAATAATTTCATTCGCTTTCCATGTTTGGCTTCGTTGTCTATATGTGGAAATTAGCAGATAAATAGGGAGTACTCTATAATTACGTATATGTTTAATATATTTGGTATCTAGAACAAAAGACACCCACATACTTACACACTTCCTTTCTCACTTTCTCACAAGAGGTCACACGCTAAAACTACACACACAGACAGACATATACACACGCATTAACAGTAAAACCTGATTCCCAGAAAGGGGATGCCAATCTCACATACTATTTGTGCCGTCTGGTAGAAACATAAAATATATAAAGTAATAATGGTCTCAGCGCACAAGTATATCAAGTGGTCAATGTGTATTGACCAACAAGACGTCTAGTAATGCTGACTTTCACAAAGACATGTTTGCAGTATGTTGGCGCTTTCTCTTCATACATATTTGTTTGCTTTATAGATAGTAAAGTAAATATCCTTGAAATCATGGGAGCAAACACATTGCTAGTAGTGTCATGAATATTTATCTCGTTTTCATTACACAAGCACATTTCTATCTCCAATTTATTGCATCAATATAAATTTATTGTAGAAATTGCACCTATATATATGGATACGTCCACACACTTGCACGCACATACACACACTCAAACACACACTAACACACACATTCGACCGTGTCTACCACGCGAATATCTTGGCAAAACTGCCTGCATAAGAGCTATATACATCTTTCGTCTGCTGGATCGGTGGTTTCCTGTCAGATCGGATCATCATGGTGTATAGCGATGGATCTGTCTCTGACCCACACTCTATCAACACAGGTGCGTCCCACGGTTCGGTTTGTCTGTACAATTTTATTCCTATACATCCAACTACCTATTTGCCGTTACCTCCAGCGTCGCCCAATCACTACGAGGTTGCTCGACCTGGTAAAATTAACTCTATGCCGTCTGAAAAAAGGAAGAACACATTGGACCTATATAAAAAAAACATACGGAATGATGACTGAAATGCCACTGATCATAGGTCTGCTAATCCAGGTCTGATCTGTGGCTAAACATCAACAATACCAACATCGAATCATACACCGATTATACCACCCTTCATTTCTCCCCAACTTTCCGCACCCAGAAGTCATCCATATGCAACCTGGACACTTGACACCAAATCTGCTCTGTCTCATCCAATTGGGCCATGCGCCTCTCACGTTTCCTTTAACAGCACAAAGACAACATCCCTATACATAAGAACTACAGTATCTAACCCCTGCAAGTACCTAGAAGCTCTCAACGTCGCTACAAATGCTAGAATGCACCATCATTGAGGTACTCTCCTCGTGAACGCACATCCTCAAGATTGCATCACACACACACACACACACATACACACACACACACACACACACACACACACACACACACATACCCCCCCTTCAGAGCCAGACAATACCTCAGTATCCAACAAACACTAACTCTCTACACATTTCAGGTGAGACCCACAGTATAGTACACGCTGTCACATGCTAACTCACATACACAACAAAACAGACACACACGCACATTCGCACACACGCACACGCACGCACACACACACGCACACACACACACACACTAATTACAAAGCCTGATTCAAAGAAAGAATATGCACATGTCACACACTATTTGTGTCATCTAGTACAAAACATCAGATATATAATGTGATAATTGCCTCAATTCTCTACGCAGTGATCATCTGGATTTTGCGTAACATTTTAAACTAGATATAAGTATATCAAGTCTGTATTGACCAACATGTCGTTTTGTAATTTTGCCTTTCACAAAGACGTGGTTGCAGTATTTATAATTTGCTTTGCGCTTTCTCTTCACGCATTTTATTATTTGTTTTTGAAAATTCGTCCCGAATTCGTACAGATTCGATATCTTGTGTATGTGTCACCGTTTGTCTCAGTTTGAATGTTTTTATTATTGCTTTATTTCGTCTTGATTCGTGTCTTTGAAGTATCTTAAACAATATAAAACAGAACTTCCCAGCTGAATTAGATAGTAAATTAGACATTTTTAAATTTATGGGAGCAAAGACATTTTTCTTAACAGAATGAATATGTATTTCAATTACATGTAGTGAGTCAATTATCGTTTTCCTTACACAATTATAATTTTCATTACTCACTATATTACAAATGTAGTGAGTTAATTATCGTTTTCATTACACATATATAGATAGCAACACTCACTCAAAAACGCAAACACACACATACGGACACATACATACACACATTCAACCATATTTGGTGTACAAATCTCTTGGCAAAGATACCCGCCTATGGTCTCCATCCATCGTTCGTTTCTTGGATCGGTGGCTTACTGTCAGATCGTACCAGTCTGTAATTGATGATGCCCTCTCTGATCCACACTATCATCTCTCATGCCCTCAGGTGCGGTTCTGTTCCCCCACACGTTTCCACCTATACGTCAACGACCTACTTGTCGTCACATCCAAAAACACGCCCACTTCTATGCAGATGGTACCACTCTTCGTTCCTCTTAAACTCTCCCCCACCCAAGTGCCATCCACATGTGACCTCAATACCTCACTCTAAACCTCCACTAACTCCATGAACGAAACCTCGAAAACATTATTCAATGAGGTCATGCTAACCTTGTCTCCCTCAACATCAGAAAGGTACGATCACTACACAGATCAAGAAACCATTATCCCCCGCCAACATGAACAGCACGCAACTACCACAATGGAAGTTCTCTTCTGGCAAACATTTCCGGGAAACACTTATTCCACTACAATAGCTTTCCACGGATCCAAATATTAGATAGTTGTCTTTTCAGCAGAATGCTGTGATCGACTCTTTCGAAAGCCTTGCTGTAGGTACATGACGTCTGTGTCAGAGATCTCTCACAAAGCATTTAAAATGTCATCAAAGAGGTGCAGAAGCTGTGTTAAGCAGTCTCTACCACTGCGAAAACCATAGTGGTTGGGATTTAGGAGATTGTCACTCTCTAGAAAGTCAGTTATTCTTGATCTCTCCACCCTCTTAAATATTTTAATGATATGAGAGGTGAGATCGGACGGTAATTGACTGCAAGCAACTTATTTCCTTGTTTGAAATCTGGGATGACGGACTAGGAAAAAAAATGTTCAGGTATATAGCCTACGTCCAGAAATTTCCTCCAGAGGTTAGCTAGAGAGGATGCAAGTTGATGTTGGCACTCATTCAGAACACTAGTGGGGAACCTATTAGGACTCATTGTTGAGTTGTGTTTAATTTTATTTATTGCCACTATGATGACCGGGGTGCCGAAAGCTATGTCAGAGATGATATTTTGGGAGTTTTCTTAATTGAAACTGCCTATGACAATCACATTGGATTCACTTGGCATTGTTGTGGCATTGTTGTGGATTTTTCTGATTTAATCGCTGCATAGTTGTACATGTTATGAAGTATCTTTCGAAATATTTAACTACATATTTCGTTAATTTCACAGAGGTTGTAACTGAAAAAGTAACTCGCAGAGGTAAGCTATTTCAGAATTATTCCTCGCTCTATGTATCAATATAACAATATTAAAATATCTATTTTTTCTGAGATATATTCATTTATTAAATTGTAAATATATTGTCTACTTTTCCATTTAGACATCATCGATGATAGATGGATTACTAGAATTTTCAATTCTAGTAAAGTCCACTTATCACATATAATTATCTTTTGGAATAATCGAAACATTGTATTCTATTTAGTGTTTGTCAGTCTTATTTTCTGTATGATGTAACTGATAGGGTATACATTTACCTTTATCTCTCCCTAGAAACAACACGTTCTGAGGTGGAATCTACAGTTGGTGAGTGAGAGATTATTTTCAAATGATTTCTTGCTTCTATTTGTCGCCGAGTTTCATTTTGATGTCTCCTTATTTCTGTGTTGTTTCTTGTTGTAT
Source organism: Muusoctopus leioderma (assembly GCA_027124095.1). Lineage (NCBI taxonomy): Eukaryota > Metazoa > Mollusca > Cephalopoda > Octopoda > Octopodidae > Muusoctopus > Muusoctopus leioderma. The sequence continues at coordinate 9,341 of JAOPJM010028794.1, read as the reverse complement.
TCTACATTGTTGGGATAGAATAAATCTACCTCACATTTCTGTAGGATATTATCTGTTCTGTTTGTTTCGTGAAATATGTTTTATAGTAACTTATAATGTTCTTATGATAACTTGGTAGTAAAAGAAAGCTTTTTGTTTTATTTCACGATTTTGTTGAGATTTTAGAAAGCACATGCTATTAAGATATAACATATATGCTAACGGTATATTGTATTCATCACGTAATAATATAATCAGTAATATAATACCGATTGTGTGAACAAGTTTGTTCTGAATATCGTGTAGCGTTGGTCGCGTTTCAGTGTTATGCATCGAATGATCTATTCACACGTAACATATCTGAAAATTATCCTGTGTGATATTTTTTGTTCATCATAATAGTTGTATGTAGGATTAGAAAATGCTAAGATTCGAAATAAATGCTACTACTTTCATAATACAACCACTTTCTATAATACAAAAATGCTTGAAATGAATTTATCTACAAGCTTTCAATGCACATACGTGACTGAAATATAAATAATATTCAATGCAGTTGAAAGGAAAACTTTTTCTCATAAATGTAACGCGTACTGGTAAAACAGTAACACATTCTTAAGTTTCCATTTACATATTATCTGAAATATTGCTGTTAACGTTATATTTATAAATGCATGAGATTCTATTGCAATTTTATTTGCTTAATTTCACAGATATTGTGACACAAGACGAGCGTCCTAGAGGTGAGCAAGCATCTATTTTCGATATTACCACAATGGACCTGAGTTTCATTGTTATAGATTGCGTCTGTAATTGTTTCCAAATTATCTATAAAATTTAAGTAATATTTTGAAAATATTCAATATACTTTCACATGAATGCTTGTAAAGTATTGATGTAGATTTATTATTGGATAATATAATATATTTCTAAATAGTATCTAGTTAAATGCGAATGCTTACCCGTTTGTTATAATGACTTTACTTTCAATACTGATCTTACTTTCAATAAGTAAATGACTTGACTTTTTCTTTAAACTTCACTACATATATAATATTGTTAAAATATATATTGCGTAAGAACGCTGTATAGCATTGAATATTATCCCGAAAATATGAAAGTGTATGGAGACAAGCAGTTTTAAATTGAGTTTCTACATATATATCGTAATTTCTATTTCGTGTTGTAAATTCTGATGTCAATCTTTTATTCCATATTCAGAACAACAACCTTCTGAGGCCGAAGCCACAGTTGGTAAGTGTTTTTATAATTTAGGTTGCATAAAATAAAGTATCAGTTTAGGTTGCATAAAATAAAGTACTGGTGTTGTTGGCCTTGTGCCTGTGTTAGAAACAATAATAATAATAATAATGATAATAATAATAATAATAATAATAATTATTATTATTATTATTATTATTATTATTATTATTATTGGGATTAATATTAGTATGATTTTCCTTGATATGAACTAATGTTTAAGACATATCGTATTCTTTCATACATTAAATATTGAATATTAAATCATGATATTTATAGTAAGTTATACCTAAAGAATTGCTTTTAAAGTATCCTGAGGAAATATTTCCGCGTAAATTTATTGATAAATTTTATTAAAATTACACTATTTAAGATCTATGTATTCTACCAATCAATGAAAGCAATAGTTAATTGATTACGTTGTTAATTTCACAGAAATCTTCACAGAAACCCAATCTCGCATAGGTAAGCACCTTTGTTATAACTATATAGGGTTAATTAAAATTAATAATAGGTTTCTTGGAATATATATTATACGTTCCATGTATTATAATTGATAATATTAGTTAGTTTCCTTCCATTTCTAATAAATTTGTAATATTTGTAAAAGAGTAAACAACAGACGTAAACATGTTCCATTTAAATATAATTCGAAGATGTACAGTTATCAGGGTAACGAATGTATTATAATACAAATACATAAACGTATATTTATATACGAAAATATTTTAATAATTATAGACACAAATTTGTATTTGTTTGGGAAAGAATTGAGCAATTTGCTTATTCCAATTTATTTTAATTTCGTTCAGAAAAACCGTCTGAAATTGAATCTACAGTTGGTGAGTCTAATTTGGAATCATTTCGCTCGCTTTCAATGTTTCGCTTCGCCGTTCACTTGTGGACTATAGGAAGTATATATAGAGAAATCTATAACCACGTAAACGTTTAAGCTAAAACAAATAACATATACACTCTCTTTCTCACTTTCTCAAAAGAGTTCAGACGCTAACATCTTGTGTATAAACACGCACAAACACACACACACACGCGCACGCACGTACACACACACACGCACACACACACACACACACACACACACACACACACACACACTAACAACAAAACCTGATTAACACAAGACAGATGCATAAAATATATAAAGTGCTAACGGCTCATGCAATAAGCACTAATGAACTGAATTTACCTCATCATTTTAAACTAGACATAAAGATATCAAGTCTAATGGGAACTGACTATGACTTTCACAAAAAACGTTTGCAGTACTTTTAATTTGCTTTGCGCTTTGTCTTCATGCATTTTATTATCTTGGGATATTTCCTACTTTTCTAACTTACAGTTGCTGGTGTATAACGTGTCTTTGTCTGTCTGCTACAGATAATTTCAGTGTTGTTTTACTTGTCTTGATTTTCGTCTTGGAAATATCTTCAGCATTATAGAACAGAATGTTACAGCTGAATTAGATAGTAATATAGACATCTATAAAATCATGGGAGAAAAGACTTTGTAACGTAATACAAATCTACGTCAATATATTTGTAGCGAGTCAGTTACTGTTTTCATTACACAAACACGTTTTTATCATGGATGATTGTATCAATATCGATCTATTGCAGACATGACTCACACACACAGAGAAACAGGAAACACGCACACTCACGTATACTTTCACGGACACACACAGTCACCTATACACACGCACATACACTTTCGACAATGTCTGGCACGCACATCTGTTGTCAAAATCGCCTGTCTATGAGATCCATCCGTTTCTCATATCTTGGATTTCTGACTTCCTGTCAGATCGGCCATCGTGGAGTGTGCTCTCTGAGCCACACTATATCATGCTTGGTGTGCTCGAAGTGTCAGTTTTGTCTTCCACAATGTTCCTGCTATACATGAATGACCTACTTGCTGTTAACTCTAACAACGCCCAGTCCTACGCAGATGATACCTATCTTCATTCCTTCCGAACCTTCTGCACCGAAGCGTCATCCACATGCAACCTAAACATCTCATGCCAAACCTGCACTGATTTCATGAACACTGACCTCAAAAACATCACTACACATATCAAGAAAACATTATCTCCGAAAATGTCTGCAGTACGCAACTAGAACTCTCAATGTCACTACAAATGCTAGGCCTCACCATTATTGAAGACCACTACTGGCAAACGCACATTCTCAGCATAGCAAAGACTACATCTCGTAGACTGGCCTTTCACTACATGGCCAGGAAATACTTGAGTTCCCAACGACTAGTAATTCTCTACAATTTCAGGTGAGACAGCAATAGAGTACTGCTCTCACGTGCGGGATGGTGCTGCAGCTACACACGATACCGCATCGAAAGAAAGGCCACTCATCTGATTGGCACGAAGTTGCTCATCAAAAGACTCCAGCATCTGGTTCACAGAATTGCTGTCTTTTCCACTGCTACTTTCTACCATTTCTTCTGGCCACTACTCCTCAGAGCTGGCTAGTTTTGTTGCATCTCTACTTAGTCACTCCCGACCGACTCGTCTCTGCTTCTCTCATCATCCATATTGTCCACCTCCGTCTGAATTCCAGGCAATGATTGTTCAGTTGTTCCATCCACTGAACTACCAACTTACTGAATTAGCATGTACGTGGCTGAGTATTCCACAGACACGTGTACCCCTAACGTAATCAGCAGGCGGAATCAGCGTGACACAGTGTGACAAGGCTGAGCCTTTGAATTACATGTACAATCCATCCGATGGTCTTCTACAGAGTTTCCGTTTGCCCAGATTCACGCACAAGGCTTGAGTCGACCCGAGGCTATGGTAAAGACACTTGCCCAAGATTCCACGCAGTGGGATCGAACCCGGGACCTCGTGATTGCGAAGCGAACTTCTTAATATCCATTCGGCCATGCATATATATATATATATATATATAGAAAATTTGTTTGGCCGCAAGAAAAATTGGCAACTAATGAGGGTTTCCTTGCGTGAGAGCCAAGCAGTTCTTTAGGCCGCTATGCTGGAATAAATTTTCTACATGGAAAACAAGCAAAGTTAACGTATAGTAGCGAAGTCTGCTTTTTATCTCCTAAGTTTATCCGCATCATATCCGTTCCTCTTACTTAGTACAGTGTTGGTATCAGCCGCCAAAATTGAATTTATATACTTTACGTTGCGTACGTTTTTCGTTCGTTACTACTACTGACGTATATATATATATATAAACACACACACATATATGTTCGTGTGTATATATATATGTTCGTGTATATATATATATATATATATATATATATAATATATGAATTTAATGTTAGTGTTATTAAGTTAAGTTATAAAGTTATAAATACCAGCAAACATGTACTGATGAAAGGACTCAATACTTTTAGAGGAATCAAATTCGGCATATTTAATAAATATGTTTACTTGGAAAGTCAAGTTTCTTTAAAGGTGAAAATTAAAGTCTCAGTCAACCATTTTGTTAATATTTCAGAAAAAAATATACAAGTACAAACAGATACATATATAAACATATACATCCCGCAGAATGAATATATACATATATATATATATATATATATATACATGTTTTTGTAACAAAAATGATTGATATATAAGTATGTAAAACATTTTTCTAATTTAATCGCGACATAATTGTTTATTAAACTACATATTTTGTTAATTCCACAGAAGTCGTAACGGAAAAAGTTACTCGTACAGGTAAGCTATCCTTCGGTCTGCGTATAAACATAATAATATTACAATCTCTAATTTTCTGCGATATATTCGTTCACTAAATTTTAATATAATTTGCTCCTTCAACTTCATTTACACATCCTCTATGAAAGAATTTTCCATTCCAGTAAATTCACCCTATGATATATATAATGCTTTTTCTTAGAATAACATAAATTATATTTAGGAAATAAATGATTATATAAAGCACAAAGAAATAATACGTTATATCTCAATATATTAAGTGTTTGCCAGTCTTATGTTCTATATGATGTAACTGAATGGGGTGTATATTTACCTTCATCTTTCGTTAGAAACACGTTCCAAGGTGGAATCGACAGTTGGTGAGTGATATATTCTTCTCAAATGATTTCTTGCTTATGCTTGTTGCTGAGTTTCATGTTGATGTCTCCTTATATTTTTGTGTAGTTTGGTGTTGTGATCTACTTTGATGGGATACCTGTGCTTCAAAATAGCTTCATACGTGTTTGACTAAATATCTGAGGATATCATTTGCTCTATTTGAATGCTACAGTAACTTGTAATGATCATATAACTGGGTAGTAAAAGCATATTTTTCAGTTAACGATTTTGTTCAGAATTCAGAAAATATATACTATTATGACGTAACATATATACAAGGGAACGACACATTAGACTCATTACGTAATATTATAATATATAATGTAAAGTAAAGCAGATTGTGTGTAAAGGATTTTTGTGAAAGTCGTGTTGCGTTGATTGCGTTTCAGTGTTATACATCAAATGTTCTATTCACATGTAATATCTTATGGGAATGGTTTCGTCATCATAATAGTTGTATTATGAGATTAGCGAACGCTAAGATTTAAATAAGGCTCTTTTCATCACAGAAGTACATTCCATAATACAATAATTTTTTAAATGAATTCATTGATGTGATTTCAATGCGTATGACTTTGGTTCCGAAATTAATCTATGAATTTAAAACTTTTATTTGAAAATATTCAGTATACCTTCATTTGAATGCCTGTAAAATATTGATGTATAATTAGTATTAGATATTAAAATAAATGTCTAAATAGTATCTAGTTTAAAATGAATATTTGCCAGTTTGTTACAATTACTGACCTACTTTCCATAATTACCTAACTGGAATGTGTCTTTACAATTCCCTACATGTGATATAAATTTGTGAAAATGTGTTAGAACACTGTATAGCATTGAACAATATCTGGAAAATATGAAGGTGTATGTAAACAAGCAGCTTTTGAATGTGCTTCTGCATATATTTGATTATCTATTCGTACAATCTGATGTCATAATGTTTTATTTCCATATTCAGAACAACGTTCTGAGGCCGAAGCCACATTTGGTAAGTGTCTTCTAATCAGATTCCAAGAAAATAGAACAACAATATTATCAGTATTATAATATTAGTATAACATTTATTATTATTTTTATGGTTATAATTTTGATTAGGATGAATAATAGTAACATGATTTGCGTTAATATGAAATAAATTGTAAGACATATCATATTCTCTCATATAATACAAATTGAACGTTAAACTATGTAATTCATAGTAAGTTTTTCTTAAGAAATTTATATGGAAGTATCCTGATGAATATTTCCGTGTAGATTCATTGATAAATTTCATTGAAACTAGATAGTTTATGATTTGTGTATTTTACGAATTGATGAAAGTAATAGTTAATTGATTACGTTGTTAATTTCACAGAAATTGTTACAGAAACCGAATCTCGCATAGGTAAGCACCATGAAATATCTTCATAGGTTTGATCAAAAGTAACAATAGTTTTCTCGAATATATATCATACTTTCCTTATATTTTAATTAATGCGATTAATCTTTTCCCTTTGCATTGACGGAAATATAGTTATGGGATATCTCTAATTCTAATAAATTTGTGATAATTGTAAAGGAGTAAATAACGTGTAAACACGGTTCAGTTAAATAAAGTTATATATTTAAGACGTATAGTTAACAAATAGATCATCAGTGTATCAACTGTATTATAATACAAATACATAAATATGTACGTAAACATTTGAATAAATGTAGACCCTAAATTGTATTTGTTTGTAAAGTAATTGAGCAACGTGCTTACTGTACTTAATTTTAATTTTCGTTCAGAAAAACCATCTGATGTTGAATCCACAGTTGGTGAGTCTAATTTGGAATAATTTCATTCGCTTTCAATGTTTGGCTTCGCTGTTCGTGCGTATAAATAGGGAGAAGTTTTATAACTACGCAAATGTTTAATATATCTAATAGCTAAAATAAAACACATACACACACACACACACGAACTTACATACTTTCTTTCTCACTTTCTCACAGGAGGTCACAAGCACATGTGTATGTGCATGTTAAAGCACGCACACACACAGAGATACGCATTTACGTTAACATCTTCCAAACACAGACACACACACATACACATACACACACACATACACATACACACACACTTACAACAAAAATCTGATTCACAGAAGGAAGATGCATATGTCACATACTATTTGTGTTGTCTTGTAGAAACATAAGGTATATAAAGTTGCACTACGCAGTAATGAACTGAGTTTTATATAACATTTTAAACTAGACTTCAAGTGTAATGGGAATTGACCAACAAGACGACTGACTTTCACGAAGACTTGTTTGCAGTCTATTTAATTTGCTTTGCGCTTTCTCTTTATGCATTCCATTTGCTTTATAGGCACTGAAAGAGACATAATTAAAGCCATGGGAGGAAACACGCTGTTGATAGTGTCATGAATATTTACCTCGATTTATATATAACGAGTCATTTAGCTATCATGATTTATCGTATCAATATCTATTTATTGTGGAAATATCACACACATATAGTGATAGTAACACGCACACACTCTTGCATTTATACATGCACACACACACACAGACACACGCACTAACACAGATATAAACACACACATAAACATACACACACACACATACACCCATTTGATCGTTTCTGGCACGTGAATCTCTTGGCAAAATTACCCGGCTCCGAGCTGCATCCATCTCTTGTATATTTGATCACTGACCTCCTGTCAGATCAGTTCATCACGGCCTGTACATGTGGAACACTCTCTGACCAACAGTATATCCTGCTGTGTTCCAGGATTCGGTTTTCTCTCCCGCTCTCTTCCTCCTATAAATCGACAACCTAATTGTTGTAATCTCCAACAACACAGAGCCTCTACATGGTTGCTCAACCTTCAATAAATGCCAGCTAAACATTCCCTGAATTCACACCCTACCGCATTAAAAAGTTGTACACATTGGCCAGTGTAGTCCTAGATATAGATAAAGACGAGATGGTCATGACTGAAATACCTTTGATCGTAGGTCTGCTCAATTAGGCCTGCTCTGGAGATAAACAACAACAACGCCTATTCCTACACAGATGATACCACCCTTTATTTTACCCCAACCTTCGGTCACATGCAACCTAGACAATCCACGCCATACCTGCACTGACCTCCTCTTAATAGTTCACAAGCTACCATCTCAAGCACGTACATAAACACACAAACAGCCACACACACATATAAACACACAAACAGCTACACACACATACATATACAAACACACACCAACACACACACACACACACACACACACACACACACACGCACACTAACAACAACAAAGTCTGAATCACAGATAGAAGATGCTGAGGTCACACAATGTTTGTGACGTCACAAAGTAACATAAAATATATAAAGTGATAATAGCCCGAATGTAATACGCAGTAGTGAACTGAATTTTACGTAACATTTCAAACGAGATATTAGTATATCAAGTCTAATGTGTATTAACCAACATGATACTTGCTAATGCTGGCTTTCTCAAAGATATTCTTGCAATATATTTAATTTGCTTTGTGCTTTCTCATCATCTATTTAATTCTCTTTGGATATTTTGTACGCTTCTAACTAACAGATTTCTGGTGTACGTGTCTTCGTTTGTTATATTCTGAAAGTTTTATTATTATTTTATTTCATCTTGATTTGTGTCTTTGAAATATCTTCAACATTATAGAACAGAAGTTTATGGCTGAATTAGATAGTAAAATTGTTATTTATAAAATCATGGGAGCAAAGACAGTGTAATGTGATGAGTATTTACCTCGAGTTTTGTAGCGAGTCGATTTTCATTTTCATTATACAAATTCGTATCTATCATCGATTTAATGTATCAATATTGTAAAAATGACATAAATATATAGGGCTGTGTGGTTAAGGAGTTCGCTTCGCAACCACGTGGTTTCGAGTTCAGTCTCACGGCGCGGCACCTTGGGCAAGTGTCTTCTACTATAACCTCGGGC
>JAOPJM010028240.1:0-15387 GCA_027124095.1 Muusoctopus leioderma | reverse complement strand
TTTTACTGCTTAGTCTGGAGGGAAGGCAGTACCCATCACCCTATTTTACTGCTTAGTCTGGAGGGAAGGCAGTACCCATCACCCTATTTTACTGCTTAGTCTGGAGGGAAGGCAGTACCCATCACCCTATTTTACTGCTTAGTCTGGAGGGAAGGCAGTACCCATCACCCTATTTTACTGCTTAGTCTGGAGGGAAGGCAGTACCCTTCAAGGCCTCTGAGACTGGTGGGAGGGATGAAGGTACTCTCAGACAGGAGACTGGGCCCAAATGTTTGCAACAGAGTGGACTCCGCTAAAGGCACCCAAGGGCCAGGTGGTGGTGTTGAACTAGGCAACAGATTAAGTCTACCACCCAAGTAGGCCATGGTGGGATTTGAAGTCAGAACGCAAACAGCCGGAATAAATACCACAAGGCATCTTGTCCAATGCTTTAACAATTCTGCCAGTCCACCACTCTAGACTGATACTTTATCTAACCTGAAAGGATGAAAGGTAAAGTTGACCTCAGCGGGATTTGAACTCAGAGTGCAGTGAGCTGGAACAAATACTGCAAGTCACTCTGTCCAATGCGCTAACAACTCTGCCAATTTGCCGCCTATAAGAGCCTACATTTCAGGACAGCATTCCCCATGACACAACTAGAATGAATGACTGACTGCCTCTGTACCATAGAGGTCTGCTCAAACAAAGCTGATCAAGGGGCTACTCAAACAACAAACCACACACAAAATAGCAAGAAATATTTCTAAGTAATCGATCAAGCAGCTTAATTAGGCAGCTAAATCTCCTTTAACATACTCACTACTGTCTATAAAATGGGACTACAGAAATGCAAATCAGCAGTATAATCAACATAAACCTGGTTAGTGTTGTTGTTTAACCCCAGGTCTACCCTGGTTGATAGACCTATTATTAAAGGTGTTCCAGTCATAACCAATCTCTCTTATTCTATTTCTTTTTCCAGACACAGCATAACTAGGACTACACTATCCAATGTGTCCTATCTTTTTTAAGATGGTAGTCTGTGAATTGAGGGAGATTTGGCTACTATTTCTAGCAGGCTGAACAACCACAGAGGCTCCATCGTTGGCTCACATGAACCTGGTTGATTGAGATGGTGACACCTCTCATTTGCAATGTCTTCATAATCTGATATTAATAGAAACTACCATGAGGAGAGGGGGGGGGAGGGTTGTATTATTTTAGGCCACGAGGCTTTAAGTACAATTATACAATGGTCTAGAGGGGAATTAAGACGTTATTTTCCAGAAATGTAACAAAAACAAATCCAAGACTCGGTCGCCATTGATTCAACAGTGCAAACCACAATGAAGACAAAATGTTCAGACAAAAGACCTATTGCATGGCTAATTGTATACCATAGAACTTCTAACTAACATTGAGCTGATGGAGGAGGGTAGGAGGTTTACTCAACAACAACAAACCACATAACCATGACTACTAACGTCAAACAGCAGCAACAAGTCAGAAAATTAATTACAAGATTTCTTAATTAACCAGCAGGAAGATGCCTCTCACCACATGCACACAATGAGAAAGCCATCTGTTGCATAACAATCATTGTGTTCCCCCGCCCCCCAAGTGTCCCCCTACTGTTTTTTTATTCCTACTATCAATGGCTCTGCTCATCTAAAATTATTGACTCTGTACCATTGTCACCACTGCCATACCACCTAATCCCACTACAGAATCTATGAGCCAATGAAGAAGCCTCAGTATGGTCACTCAACCTGCTAAAAGTAGTAACAAAATCTCCTTCAAATCTCGAACCCACCGTCTTAAATAAAGTAAAGAAGACATTAGATAATATAGTCCTACGTACCCCTAAAAGACAGGATAGTCATGGCTGGAAAATCTTTGATCACAAGTGTGCTTGATCAGAACTGTTCTGGAGCTAAACAACCACTACTAGCCCCCACTTAACTATATGTTCTTCTTGACGAAGGCATCCCTGGGAAATTTTCTCATGTCATTATTTTAAATTACCTAATGAGTGTATGTTCTTCACTCAAAATCTATATATTCTCTCTGTCATTCTAAGGTCTGGTAGGTATAAGTAAGACTATGCTTCGCAGAGGAAGTCTAATAAAACTCAAACATGTCTGGAGTTATCACCATACTTACCAAAGATGAGACCCACTCTCCACGACATGGCCCCATTCAATTTTGAATCAATTCAGATTTTGGAGATGTTTCCTTTGCCTTTCTTGACAAGAATTATCATTAACACTAATGATTATTCTTTTCATTACAGGTGTAATTTTAATTGATTAAACATTTTAGTGGGGGCTCACTACATTAAGTATGTTATTCCCCACCTCTTACCTATAATAAATACTTTCCAAATCCTTCTTTTCCAGAACTCACTCACTGTGCAGATTTTCTTTCCACTACCACACCTACCTGCAACAATTCAACATGAACATCTACACATGAACTTCTCCTACAGTCTAGTGAAGGGGATGGAGACACCACCTTTTCGAACCCTACTCTTCGGCAGATGTGAGATTTGATGGGAAAATAGCCATACACACGCCACTTACATTGACATGAAGCATGGGGCATGTAGCGTTAGGTAGGTAGCTCAACTAAGAACATAGCAGTTAGCACATCTAAGAGTATATGTGTTACATTATCTTAACCATTTTAGGAAGCCCAAATATCTACAAAGTCCAGAGCTTAACTGTAAGTCTCCTTGGATATTATGTATCAAACCTCCCCTGTACAAAACACTACCCTATATCTGGTAACTTTGCTACAACCCCAGGGATTTGTTCATTCCCTAGCATTAGGTCAACTATCCAGAATCACAACAGAACACTTGTGTCAGCTAGAAATCGACACTTTTCAAAAGAAAGCCATTCAACTGATTAGCAAAGATTTTCTCACCAACACGCTGGTTTACAGACTTGCACTTATTTCTTTTTGCCTCTTCTACTCTTACTACAATGGCCTCTCCTCTTGGTTCAGTGAATTGGCAGGAGTCGTTAGAGAGTTGGGTAGAATACCTAGCAGTATTCAATCCACCTCACCGCGCTCTGAGTTCAAATCCTGCCAAGGTCAACTTTGCCTTTCATCCTTTCAGGCTAAATAAAAAAAAGACCCAGTCTAGAGCAGTCGACTGGCGGAATTGTCAGAGCAGTCGACTGGCAGAATTGTCAGAGCGCCGGACAGGCTGACTTGCAGTATTTGTTCCAGCTCTTTGCATTCTGAGTTCTGAGTTTAAATCTCGTCGTGGCCTACTTGGGTGGTAACCAGTTACCTGGTTTAACACCCCCCCACTCAGTTGCAAGTATTCAGGCCAGGTCTCCAGTCTGAGAATACTTTCCTCCCTCTCTCCTACAAGTATCAGAGGCCCTGAAAAAAGGGTGATGGGTACTGCCTTCCTTCCTAACAATAAAAAAAAAAATTATACAAACCAACCCAACAACCCTGTCTACCATCTCACCATCCCTATTGTGTCTCACCTCCCAAATCCTACATTAGTTCTTTCTACCCAGAGCTGTAACCCTCTGAAATTCCCACCACCCAAGCACATTGATGTTCAAACTGTACATCAATTGCATCAATCTCGCCAGTCAGAGGTTTTGGACATTAGCCCTCCTCTGATTTACTTTTACTGGTTTCAGCCATTCAATTGTGGTCATACCGGGGCAAAAAATATATATACATGTATATATATTTTTTTGCCCTGGTATAGAGAGAGGCTCGTAAAAGTCAGTATTTAGCTCTAGTTTTATAGCCATAAGTACATGAAAAGATAATCCTCCCTCTGGATACGATGCCAGTCAGTCTCAAGTAACATTCCCTGATCTTATTACACTACTGCCACCAGATAGGTGAAGTGGAGTAATTAAACATACTGCCCAGATATAGAGTGATAGTCCAGCCAAGGATTTGAACTCAAAACCTATAAGTTGGTAATCTTATACCATATCCGTTCAGTCATTCTTAACTATTCTGTTACCTGACTAAAACTACCTTAGCTAGATGGACCCTTCTGTCACTGGCAGCAGAAGCTTTAAAGTAGAAGTAGGAATAGAAATGGACGGAAGCTACTGTGGAGTGGTGGTAATGGTTCAGGTTGTAGTTTGGGATGGCTAGATAATGTTGAGGGAATTAGGTGAGGAAAGTGATAGCGGTGGGTTGAGGAAAGTGATAGCGGTGGGTAGGGGAAGTGGCTTGCATAGTTGTCTGGGATGAGTGTGGCTTGTATCGTGGCTTTGATGAAAGTTAGTGATAGTAGTAGTTCATGTGGTTGTTGTAGAAATAAAAGATGCAGGAGTAGTCACGGTGATGTTAGTGGTAGTGATAATGATACGAATGAAATAATTGGAGTACTGTGTCCGTGGTGTTAGTGGTACCAGGAGTGAAAAAGTAATGTATTAATGGTTTAGCGGTAGTGTTGGTAATGGTGATGCTGTTTAGACCCTAGGTCAGCTCTGATCGAGAAGACCTATGATCTAAGGCGTTCTAGCCGTGACCATCCCGTCTCTTTGTGAATCAAATTTATCCTTCCTTATTTACTACGGTAGGATATAATTTGGGGGAGATTTGGCAACTATTTCTAGCAGGTTGAGCGACCACATAGAGGCTCTCTTCTTTTTTTTTTTGCTGTTGTTTAGCCCCTGATTAAGCAGACCTATGATCAAACGCATTTCAGTCGTGACCATTCCGTAATTTTAAAAGTATGTAGGACCTCATTATCCAATGTGTTCCTACCTTATTTAAGACAGTATGGTGTGATTTTAGGGAGATTTGGCTACTATTTCTAGCAGGTAGAGCGACCACGTAGAGGCTCTTTGTTGACTCGTCGTTGGTGATGTTAATGTTACGGTCTGTGTGCGGTTGGTAATAGTGATCACGGGGACCGGAGTTAGAAGTATTGGCAAGAGGTGACGAGAGAAGTTCTCCCTGATAGTTCAATTCAGACGATGATCGAGTTTATCATCCATCCATAAAATAAATAGAAGTAATCTGCTGAGTCGATTCAATCAACTGCAGGGATTTCCTACAACAGGAAAATAATTTGACCACGGTTATGTGTTGTGAGGATACGTAACAATTGTAAAGAAAACCGGCCGCCTGTCTTGTGTCTGTCAAACTCCATAAGCCCTCGTTTACAACACATTCTATACAACCCCACCAAATGCAATACAATGTTCACTGTATCACATTTCAAACGCGCCATAAGTTGCAAGTTTCGAGTTAGTTGTCCCCTTTTCGGTGTTGCGTTAAAAACCCCCGGGTGGATGTGTGCTTTTGTATGTACATACTCGGCGTCGGGTTAGCGCGCACTTCATGGTAATGAAAAAAACAAACGGATTTATTCGCCCACTCATCAACAGCAAAGACAACATAACCGAATTAAATAAGACAGAACTTACCTATTGTTGTCAAGAAATCGTATTTTTCTAACTTGTTTTCATTTTTCTCATCTTCTTTGTCAGGTAAAGGTGCATCTTTCATGGTAGATCCGTGCTTTCGATGGCGAGCCACTCTGGCAGACGCCATGGTTCTCAAGAGTTATTTCCTTAATTGTACAAACTTAGGTAAGTTTTTCCCTTCACACGGGAAGACAAGACGTCAGTAATAAATTAAAAAAATAACGTATATATATGGGGACGAAAACGGGGTGTGCTGGGAAGCTTTGAAACAGACTATATAATTAGTTGCCTTGTTAATTTTTTTAATTAAGCCGGTACGGTGAAAATCCCGATGTAAATAAAGTGAAGGGCTGAAAACAAGAGGCCACCTACCTACGTATGAGGTACTTCTAGTGACAGTCTCCTTTCAAATTGATATACTTGTTCACAAACTCTTACACCAAAATACATACACATGCATACGCATCCTCAAACACTTATGCAGTCACATATAAATAAATATATATGTGTGTGTGTGTATTATATATGATATTTTATATATATATATAAATCCAGTCAGCAATACCTGAAGTGTGTCGGAAGACGCTTTCTCTTACCAAAACTGCAAGGTGTAGAGGCAAATCTTATTCTAACCATTTTGTTATTAAGGTTGTTGATGTTTAGTCACCATGTGTGGTAATGGTTATGATAGTGGTGGTGTCGGTGACGCGAGTGAGAAACGAACCTCAGCCGCTGACTGGTAGGGAGGGGAGGGAAGGAGGTAGTGTATGTGTGTGAAACTTTCAGTAAACAGGAGAGAAAAAAACCTGGGAACTATTTCAATGCTTGTTTGACGCTTTTCTTTAACAAACAAAAGATTTTCGTGGGTTTGGCTTCTTTTCTCTCTCTCTTTTCTTGTCTTCCCTTTATAACTATTGTTGTTAGCGGTGGTGAAGGTACTGGTTGAGTTGTATTTTAGTTTTCCGTTTGCGGACCAGTTTGTTTAGAGGTAAAAAATCAATGTTCGTGTGTTTACTGCCACTTTAAAAGCCATAAAAACACACATAGTAAAAAAGAGAAGACAGGCGAAATTATACGCAAAAATATTGTCCAGAATACAAAACTAGTGAGTCTGTTTGTTGCTGGGGTGGGGGTATAAACTAGTCATACTATACTGTATGTGTCAATGTTTAAATACATGTAAATATATGGTAATATGTTTTATATATATATATATATATATATATGGCGGGGAAACAGCGACAAGAAATGTGTATGTTTTTTTTTTGCTTTTTTTTAATTATGTACAAGAGTATAAATCTATGTATGTATATAGACAGAGATATGTGTTTGCATGTGTTTGTCTAACAGGCCATCGCGCTTGTTGATCTAAACCCATGCAGTAAACAAACTGTAAAAGGGAGAGAATAGAAACCAAGAATGAAAGAGAAAGGTGGGGTGGAAAAAAAAAAGACAAGTGTGTGATTAAGAGAGTGACTGAGCGAGAGAGGGGATACAAATACAGAGAAAGAGAGACTGAGGCGGGGGTGGTAAGAGTAGTGACTATGTAGTTGTGTAGAAGAAAGACAAGAGTTTACCAAGCTGGCAGTTCAGTGTTAAGTAAGAGAAAACGTCCTGATTGCTAGTTCTGGAGTGAGAGTCTGTGTTAGTGGAAAGAAGGAGAGAGAAGTAGCAAAGAGAAAGGAAAAAAACAGTTTTAAAACAGAAAGCAAATTGTCTACTCTCGCCGTCGCCACCAAAAAGTTTACAACAGAAAAAGAAAGAGAGAGAAAAACAATAAGACAGAGTCTACGCCGTCTACACCAGCTGGGAGGGAGGAGTAAAAGATTAAGAGCGGGTGACAGTTCACTTCCACATCACTCCTATATGAGAAGTATAGTGAGTAAAGAGACACGAAATAAAGAGAGAGGGAGACCGTTCACTGTTGACATCGCTATCATCAACGAGCCAAGGAGGCGAGCCTCTATGCGGTCACTTAAGCTGCTAGAAATAGCAACCTAATCTCCCTCAAATCACACCATATCATCCTAAAAAGGAAGGATATGTTGGATAATGTAGTCCTAGATACACTATGTCTGAAAAAAGATAGGATGGTCACGGCTGGTATGCCTTTGATAATAGATCTGCTCGCTGAACAACTTTTTAGTTACGATGAGAAAAAGATAGTAAATTGAGTGAGTGATACACACACATACATACATTTCTCTCTCACTCCCTCCCTCTCTTTTGTTCTCTCTCTCTCTCTCTCTCTCTCTCTATATGTATATATATATATATATATATATATATATAAAGAGAGAGAGAGATATGTCTGAGCCATCACAATTAAGGAACATAGTTGGAAAGATGAAAGAGTGGGGAAAAAAGACATTAGTGTGCCGCCAGCGTCACCATTACAATTAAGGGAAGAAGAAAAAGAGTAAGAGACCATAAGGATCAGCAGCAACATGAGGCTAATACCTTCACCACCACGGCAGCCACCATTACAGTGTAGTAACCACGTCACCACCATTACTACCTTCGCACCAACATCAGCAGAACGTGTGAGTAGGAGGGAGGGAAATAAGGGGAAGCCACATCATTACCTCCACCGCCTTCATCACTAATATAGGAGTGGTAGAAAAGGAGTGAGGGAGCTACCGTATCGTATACAAGATCACCACCCCACCACCAGAGAACACTATGACCACCACAAAAAAAAAATATTCCACCTCACCACCCACATACCTTTACGTCTATGACCACCACCACCATCACTAATGCAATATAATTGCACTCGCAACACCAGCATTAACACATTACCACCACCAACACCAACACGGCAATAATACTACCATCATCATCACAATACCACCTCTATCGCCACCATTACTACCATTAGAGAAAAAATAGGAACATAAAAGGAATATATTTGCCACACCATTCTCTACCTCTAGTGACCCACTCAGGTTTTACAGTCAAAAGTAGGGAGTAACACAATAAGAGCAGAACATCACCATCAAAACCTTTTTTTTTTCCCCCCCTTTCTGGGTCTGGAAGAAGAGGCAGTGCCCATGGCCTTCACAAGCCCTCCAAGACCACGGAGATCGATGCCGTTAATGTTCCACTTAAACTGTTGCAAGTTGACACCTGCAGGAAAAACATAGCCAGAAAGAGAATTCTAGAGAGCCTACATTCTAGGAAGGTATGACTGGGGCATAGTGATTAGTGCAGGACCTGGGGAGTTGGACACAACATGAGTGATGAGAGGAGAGACAAGTGAGTCAGGAGTGCCTGAGTGGAGGTGGCACGAGATCAGCCAACTCTGAGGAGCGGAGGCCATTGTAGTAGGGGTAGAAAAGGCAGAGAGAGGAGACAGCACTTCTGTGAGTGACTTTATGCAAATCAGTCGAGTGGCCTTTCTCTGGATGCAGTGTAGAATGTCTGTATGTGCAGCAGCAACATCCCAGATGTAGGAGTAATACTCCATTGTGGGCCTCACCTGAGCTTTGTGTAGTGTTAGCAATTGTAGAGGGCTGAAGTATTTTCTGGCCCTGAAGAGAAGGGCCAATCTTTAAGATGCAGTCTTAGCTCTGTTAAGGATGTGTGTTTGCCATGCAAGATCCTTGGTGATAGTGAGTCCTAGAATTTGGAGTGATTGTGATGGCTCTTGCTTTGTGCTGCTCATCTTTAAGGAGGGTGAGATGCAATGATGTTTTCTTGGCATGAATAGTACTCGGGGGTAGTGGTTGTTGTGGTGATGATGGGGGTTGTGGTTGTGTTGGTGCGGTAAAGCTGGTAGTACCTATGTAGTACCTAGCCTTGCCATTAAAACATATATTGCTAACACCCTTAGGAAAGCATGATTGTAATTTCTGCCTCATGAATAAAATTCCACTCCTCTTTAACACATTAAGAACATCACAATACCACCACTAATGAAGACCCCCAAGAGATTCCTATCAGAGTGGGGCACAGGATATCTCCCATGTTTCATTCCCCCAGATTGATCTGGTACATGTAACTCACAGGTAGGTGAACTGAGGGAACATAGAATAAAGTGTTCTGACTAGAAACAGTGAAATAGCGGCAACAAATTTAAACTTTTGACTCATGAGTTAGCTATTTTACCATCTCATCTTTACATCCACCTGTGAATGAAACAGTTACTAGTGTATGAAAAAAAAAGACAGGATGGTGACAGCAATATACTAAGAGTCAAAACAACTGACTATACCTCTCTCCTCAATTTGGAGAGACTAATGCAGTTGGTGTTCAAGTTTAACTTGTGTAGGTTGATATGTGGGTAGAGAGGGTGATCCAGAGGGCTGCAGCTCTGGGGATGTAGATTGAGCATCTGGCAATGAAGCAGAAGCCTCTCTTTGGGATGCAGTTTTGGCAATATTATATAGATGTTAGGTTACCACGAATCCTTTCTAAAAATATCTAGCCAACACACAATGTTCTCTTGCAATTGCATTAATAGATATATCTCTTACCAGGAGTACAAAATGCTGAGGAAAATGTAGCAGGCGTCACAGTTTATAGATCAGACAGTCAATTCACAAAGATTGGTAGAGTTGCTCTGTATCTCCTGAAAGGCCTTGCTGACAGAGTGCTCCTTGTTCAGTCAAGCACGGTCTGTGAGTTGCTGTTCATCCACAGGACACAGAAAAACATGATACTATGTGTTATCTATTGATTTCCAGATACATCTTCTCATCACAGCTGCTTTGAAGACTATCTAATTCTAATAGAAGGTATTTGGAGAAGCTGACACTCACACTAACGTCATCCTTCTCGGCAGCCTGAACATAAAGGGAATAAGATGACTTTCATGGTATAATAAACCTGGGTGTTCATTTCTAAACAGAATGGAAATGATGGCCCCAATTAACGCCACTCAAGACCTCTTAATGCACCAATTAATAATGCAACCCATACACAATATAATACATTAGACTTTATATTCACCAACACCACAGACCTGATACACATCAAAATATGACCTTTTTCTTTCTCAGACCATAAAATTATTGAGCTCTCAATGTTGTAATACTAAAAAGGGTTTCCCAACCAGAACTTCAAAACATACAAATTTCCGTTCTCAGAAATTGACCTCAAAGCTAAATGGGAGGTAACTGAGTCTCACCTACAAGAAGATTGGTCTAATAATTTCAGACAATTCAGCCTAGAGAAGAAAACAGAATTTCTGTTCAATAAATATTGAAATCTGTCATGTCTCATGCTCCTCCCAGGCATTAAAAAAAAAAACAGTATTCCCAGAGATAGACCAATCCTCATGAAGAAACGTTCAAATGTTACTAAATACTTCAATAATCCAGCTCTCACATAGATACAAATCAAAAAGAATATTAAAATAACACTGACACACACCTATGAAGGAGGACATTTAAGGAAGGAACTCTCGGTGACTAAGCTGTTAAAGTTAAGTCAAAAGGCTTTTTCCTATTATGCTTCTTCTTCTTTATGTGCCATGCATACAGGCATTGGTGATCATGGACCTCCACAACCTGTGTGTCCCACACAGAACTTAGTAATTTATTGGGTCAGTCTTTCTGTTGTCAGTTGGAAAGGCCATCGAGTATCTTCCCTCTCTGTCTTCCCAGGTTTCTTCTACCTTTCAGTTTTCTAAGTGTTCTTTTCATAAGATGTCCAATGAACTTAGCCTGTTGCTTCCTTGTGTTATTAAAAAGCTTCCTGGTGATTTCTGCACGTCTCAGGATATCTTACTCTATCAATATAGGATATCTTTAGCATTTATCTAAGGAACTACATCTCTGCAGTATTGATAAGCTTTTATACTTGTTTGTTGATGTTCCAGGTTACATAGCCTTATGTAAGGATGGATTCTATGTATGCCCCTAAGACTCTTTTTCTCACTCTTGTTGATAACCATTTATTTGACAATATATATTTGATCTCACCAAAAGCAGCCTTGGCCTGTCCAATCCTTGACTTAATTTATTTAATGTTTTTCCCATCTGATGTAATGATAGTTCCCAAATATTTAAAGCTACCTACTTGTTTCAAGGTTGTTCCATTCTATTAATTCTTATGTTGCAAATTGGTGGTACTTTCTTTGAGATTGTCATTGTCTCTGGGGTGGTTTTTTTTTGGGGGGGGGGGGTTAAGGCACAAGCCCATCTTTTCACTATCATCATTAATAGTACTATTATGCATGTGAGACCAAAACAAAAATTAGTCCACTTCAGTGTCAAGATGGGTTGTATATAGACAGTCTTTCCTAGATTTGCCATCTACTCAATATCAATACTAAAGTGTCTTCCCCCTGCCAAGGAAAGATCAACAGATTTAACACCCAGATATATTCTACCAGTCAACCACTTCTCACAGTGAACTAACACATATAATCTTAGCAGAACCAGGCATAACTGAATCAATAAGCTGTTTTGATGCAAACTTGGCTCCAGGAGTGAATGGCTATCAAGCTCTCCTCCAAAATTCCTACCAAGCCAGTATTGCTAGATCCCTGAAAACACTCTATCAGAGGTATTTACATGCTGGACGACAACCACAAATGTTGAAAGAAGTAATAATGCATTAATTCATAAAGGTGGCAGTAGGACACATACAAATAATTATAGACCTGTGGGAAATAATTATAGACCTGTGGGAAATAATTATAGACCTGTGGGAAATAATTATAGACCTGTGGGAAATAATTATATGTAGGAAGATATTAGACTATTTAGACAAACAGAACCTTTTTAACAACACCCAACATGGTTTCTACTTCCAGAAGAAATTTCTTGACACAGCTTCTACAACAAAACAACCACATTCTGGAGAGTCTATTATTTGGATCAAGGGTTGATTGTGTATACTGTAATTTTGACAAGGTCAACCATGGAATTTTATTTCACAAGCTGAAAAATGCTGGCATAAGAGGAAGGTTAGGGATTTAGATATCTGATTTCCTGAAAAGTCAAATGGTGGTTAGCTAGTGTAACCCTATCCGAAAATTCTGCAGTAATAAATAGAGTACCACAAGGCATCATTCTGGGCATCCCTTTATTCCTTTATAATGTTATTAATTGTCCAATCAGACATACTCAACTGCTATACAGATGACACTAAAGTGATGTTATAAATCAAGACAGAAACATTTATGGACTCCAACAAGACTTAGCTGTCGTGTATGACTGGCCTAGAGGTAATCACATATCATTTAATACCAAAAAATTCCATGCTCTCCATTATAGACAGAAAATCCCCCCAATTAAATGTTCTACTTTGCCCCAAAGACGGAAACAAAACTCTGACCATGCTCGTGACCTGGGCATAGCTATGTTTGCAGATGCATCTTACTCCAAATATATGCACAGATTGTCAACAACCTGCTGAGAGCTATGTGGCTGGGTACTGAGAGCTATGTGGCTGGGTACTGAGAACTTTTACTATTAGAAACCTGACAATGATGTTGACATTCAAAAAATCCATTCTTCTGAGTAGGTTAGATGTCTGCTCACAACCTTTGGTCTCCCTTACCTACCAACAGGAGAGATTGTAAAAAGTATTCATCAAACAAATTACCAAAGTCAGAGATCTTATCTACTTGGAATGCTTCTGCACATTATTTTTCTTTTTACTCCCTGGAATGCCTCAACTAAGAGGGAAATTGCATTTAATTGAGAATTCTTGCATACTTCATTCAGTACATTACCCCCATAATTTATTTATCTAAATTCATGTCATTGGCCTACATGAGTTATTTCCCTTTGCTCTTTTTATTTTTTAATTATGCAAATTACTACTGGCCAAAAATCTTTGTACCTTTGTTGGTCAAGCATGCTTGAGTCTATCTGTACTTTGCTGACAAGGTCCAACAAAACCAAAGCTGTTCCTTTGTCTGCAAACAAAGGTCAGATTTCCCCTCAGATTTTTTTAATTTTGTGAAATTATTTCTCAATTTCTTGAAATGATCTCTTTCTTTGAGAGTTACTAACAATTACCGCTAGGTTTTTGTTTTCTTTCTCAAACTATGGGCAAAATTTCAATTAATTGACAGTTTTTTGCATATGTCATTCAGCACATCACCTTTTACCTTATTTACCTAAATTTATGCCATTGCCTCCCTTCAGTTATTTCCCTTAGCTCAATTTATTTATTTTATGTGGAAGATACTCAATGGTCTTGCTCTCAACTTTGGCATACAAGAAAGAATAATCAAGAGGAATGGAAGATATTTTGTCAGATCTCAACATTCCATTCCTCAAATTCTCACATTAAGAACAAAAGTTTGGCATTTCGAGGCACACAATTTAATAACTACCTCTGGAAATGGTTAAAACCAGAGTAGAGCAGTGCAGACTCTATTAATTCGTTGATCCACCATAAAAACCCAACAAAAAATTGGACTCCTAGATATGCACAGTGATGACACAAAAGACAGAACATTCAGCTCTGAAGATGATGCTCCAGCATGGCCTTAGCTGTGATGGCTAAAACACAAACTAAAAAAATAATCAGAGATTGTAAGATTTGACATTTGAAGCAAACTAGAGCAGTGTGTTGTTTATGTATAGAGTTGTTATGCAAGATTATTTCCTTAACCCTTTTGATACCAACCCACCTGAAACCACCCCTGGTTCTATGATTAAAAAACCATTTGTTTTATAGTGTTCATATTTAAATGTAAACATTCCATTATAATTTTATGTAAGAACTTTTTGTTAACTTATGTTTCAAACACCAACTTAATAATGAGAAAGTTAGTTATTTTACTAAATCCCTCGAAATTCTCGATTATTTTCAAAATTAATTGAAAATCATAGGCAGTGTATTTCATTAGAAATATGGTAACAAAAGGGTTAATATGCATAGTAATTACGTCTTGATGTTGTTAAAGGAGGCAATGTTGTCATGTCTCTATTGAACGGTGTTTTTGAAGTTTCTTTTCATGGAAGCTATATGTAATATACATATATACACACACACACATGCATGCATGCACACGCACGTGCACACACAGACACAAACACACACACACACACAGACACACACACACACACACACACACACATAAATAATTTATTTAATATTAGGATCACACGACTACAGCTGTTTCAGGCTTACCGGGCCTTCCCCAAGTGTGGTTATTTTTTTGTTACATATTGTTACATATAGTGTAATTTTCATATTGAGGATATCAAAAAACACCAGTAGGATATCACAACGAAACTCATCATTGTGGTATCCTGCTGTTGTTTTTTGATATCCTGAGTATGGAAATTATACTACATATGTAACAATATGTAACAAAAAAAATAACCACACCTGAAGATGGCCCAATAAACCTGAAACAGCTGTAGAGTGATCCTAATATTAAATAAAGTATGTAATAACTCTGTTTTTCCAGTTATGCATAGAGTACTTGATTAAAGAGCTCTTCTTTGTTTAATTATTTTCCAATTAATTTTCCTTAAAGAAAAATATATAAGATACACACACACACATATTATATATATATTATATCATCATCATCATCACCATCATCATCATTATCCTCCTCATCATCATTTTACGTCCGTTTTCCATGCTGGTATGGGTTGGATGGGTGATTTTGGCTCGCAACGATTTTAATTGGAGTCACCACTCTCCTAGACGGATCGGCGGACCACGTCTCACTTGTATATTTCCTTTTGCTTGGTTTCTACGACTGGATGCCCTTCCTGAAGCCACTTATTAGGATAACTTCGGGACAGAGTCTTTTAGATAATAATAACCACCTGATAACTTCAAGCAGAGGATATACAAATTTGAACTACCTATATATTGATATATTTGTTTGTAACTATCTACCTACCTATGTTTATATATATATATATATATTTTAAATTTTTCCATTGTTTGAATTAGGGGTTTTATCATCTAACTTGTATCTAAATAACTCCGGATATTCTAATACTTACATTAAGCAGTCACTTCTAATTAAATAATAACCCTAATAATTAAA
>JAOPJM010028057.1:0-15392 GCA_027124095.1 Muusoctopus leioderma | reverse complement strand
GGGGTCGATAAAATAAAGTACCAGTCAAGTACTGGGGATTGTTGGCCTTGTGCCTAAATTAGAAACAATTATTTATAATTTTATGGAAGAACTTTTTGTTAAGTTATTTTTCCAAATTCCAACTTTAATAACAAGAAAGTTTAGATATTTTACTAAATCTCTTCAAATTCTTGATTATTTTCAGAATTAATTGAAAATAAAAAGCTGTGTATTTCATTAGAAATATGGTAATGAAAGGGTTAAATTTATTTTCAAATTATTTTTTCTTTTAATTTATTTTCAGTATTTTTTTCACATCTTTCTCACATATTTGATGAAAAATAAAAATAAATTTTCGTAGGAATGAAAAAACAAAAAAAAAAGCATAAAATTATGAGAAAAGCATAAAATTATTAGAAAAACAAAAGTTGAAAAGAACTTTATTTTATTATTTTTATCCCCCCCCCCCCCCGGCCACTCCAACAAAAAAAAAATGGTTTTCCTCCAGAAAAAAATATGACTTAAAAATATATTACAACATTTAACAAAATATATAAAAGATATATGAACTAATTCTTAAAATAACATTTTCTCAAGAATTTATCTTTCAAGATTTCTCTTTTACCATTCTTTATTTTTTTTCTCTTCAATTCTTCTTTTTCTGTCTTTGTTTAACAATGTTTGCCTCCAAGCAGAAAGTTCGTTTTGGTGCCATAAATACCGTTTTTTTTGTCTTCTTATTTTTTCGTATTTTTTTTGTTCCCAGAAATCAAATCTGCCGCCACCGCCAAGGGGGGCATGGTGTGTGTGTATGTTATGTTATCTTGGTTATTGTATTTTTGAAACTTATCATGTACAATGTCTGACGTCTAACAAACTGAATACGCAGTATACAATCACACGCACATATGCAAATATATATATATATATATATATATATATATATATATATATACACACACATGTATACATACATACATACATACATATATATATATAGACACACACACATATATAAACATATACACACACACACATATCACATATATATATAGCAGGTGTGAACAGGACATAATCACATGAAACAACATGTACATTTTGTAGCACTGATCATAAGTGTTTGTATTACATATACATATATATACATATATATACATGCACACATATACATACATGCATATACATCTGTATACATACATACACATAACTATACTCATTCAATACACTGATTTGTTTCAATTTTGTTTCTACCTCACAATCTATAAAATATTCCATTTGAGCTAACATACTACTACTACTACTACTACTCCTACTACTACAACTACTACTACAACTACTACTACAACTACAACTACTACTACTAATACATAGTGCTAACGACTTAAGAGAGCTATCTGCTTTATTTGCTTAAACATATCTAATCATCTACTATGAACAGAAAATAAAAAATAAAAGAAACAGCTATATACTATTGTACACTCACAAATAATATTTATGAAACATGAGAATATTTAAAAGATATTTTTTTTTTTAACTTTTTATTTCTATTTCTTAGCTTAGACAATTCATTTTTTTCTCTCTCCGCAATTTGTCAACCACATAAATTTGTTTAATAGTAAGAGAAAAATTATATTATATGGAGTTAGTCTAATATAATGTATCAATATAACTTTAAAACAATGCCTCAGAAGGGACCATGACGAGTATAATGGAAGCTTGCCATGGGGGCCTGCAGGGCTAACCCCTGCTTTAGCGGGGAAGATGGCTTTAAAACGCAAAGGAGAAGAAGATAATTTTAATGTAGATGTGTTTATGTATGAGTATGTGTGGTTGAGCGTGTGTGTGTATATATATATATATATACACACACACACACTCAGAGGGAGATAGTAACAAACAAGCATTATATGTGTGTGTGTTGAAGGTAACAAATTGGAGGAGTACTCAACACCATATTAGAGTGTAATAAACTTTATTCAGTCCGACCCAGACTCATATTACTCTGGAGTTTCTCTGACGTGTGATCAGTCCATCAGATAGGGGTCTGAGACTCAGCCCCAAATCTGATGAACCGATTACACGTTGGAGAAACTCCAGAATAATAGCAAACTGGGTTGGACTGAATAAAGTTTATATATGTGTGTGTGTATATATATATATATATGTATATTGTGGGTTACCTGTTTAGTTGAACAAGGTAAGGCCACTTAGAATAAGGTACTCAAAGTAAGAAACTGAGTGTGTAGAATTTTTATTCGGTCATTAGTCCAACAAAAGTGCTCTTGTTTTGGTTATGAAACACCAGGGACTGACAAAACTAAGATATTTACTGCGCCTTATATGTCTATTGATGGAGGGGGAGAGGGAGAAGACTTTGTTAGTTGCTACAAGAGAGGGGCAGAAAGTAATGATGATAAAGATGATGGTGGTGATAGTGGGGATGATGATGATGATGGTGCTGGTAAAGGAGATGGTGATAGTGGAGTTGATGCTGTTGTTTGTGAATAGTCTGTTAGTTGTTGTGGTGGTGATGAGGGTAGTGATACTGTTGGTTGTGAATGTGGTGATGTTTATGGTGATGGTGGTGGTGATGATTAGTGATTAATGAAGGTGGTGAAGGAGATGTTGATGATGATGATTCAGTGGTGATGATGGTGGTGGTGATAGAGATTAATGGTGGTGGTGATAGAGATTAATGGTGTTGGGTGATTTATTATGGTGGAGTGATGGGATCTACAGCTAATCTTAGCCTAGTGGGGAGGTGGTTATGTTCATGGTGATGGTGATGATGATAGTGGCGCTATGGTTAGGGTTGAGTTGATGTGTTAATGGTAGTGGTGGTGATGGTGGAGCCCGCCTGAGACAGAATTTATGTATACCAGGCATCGAGCACCCTAACCAACCACTTACTCACCATGATTCAACAGAAGCTTGACTTCTCTACCAAAAACATCCCTACCCCATCCAGGAAATCCTACCACAAACTCTTGATGCAGAAAATAGTGGATTTTATCAGTAGACTCAGGTGGAGAGCGCATTTCCTGGATAAACAAACCCCGAGAGTACCAACATCAACCAGCATTTTGGGTTCAAATCCCACAAGTGCCCACCTATAAACAAATTGTTGACCCCGTTTGAAGAAGACCTACTCCAACTTGTCAAGAAGATCAAATTCAGAAACTCGAATACTTCTTTCCAAAAACTCCTCACTAACAAAATTATTGTGGAGTGATGGGATCTACTGATAATCTTAGCCTAGTGGGGAGGTGGTTATGTTCATAGTGATGGTGATGGAGATGATGGTGATGATGATAGTGACGCTATGGTTAGGATTGAGATGATGTGAATAGGAGTTATCAAGATTTGCTTCTGGTTAAAATGATTGAAGTTTGATGCTTGTTGGGTGAGAATGCAGGCTGAAATTTAAGTATTGAAATGTTATGTAATGGCGGTTGACAATCATTGAAATGGTGGTTGACCCGGAGAATATGGATTTCTGGCAGAAATGACAAAAAGTATAGAGCATTTGAGCAACAATATAGGCAAAATAGCCAAGTGGATAAGGTTTTGAACTACTTGTTGTAGGTTCAAATCTGCTGGAGGCATTTTGTTGTATTTCTGGGCAGATTAATTTATTCTACATTGCTCTTCAGCTTACCTAGCTGTTGGGAAAATATCCTGTGATAGACTCTAGTGTAATCCAGAGGGAGATTTATATATCATCTGCTTCACACCATAAAACTAGAGATAAGCACCAGCCCTTAAAAGCCTCAGCGGTATACAAGGCATTTACATTCCTAGAGCATATATTTTAACTATGTCAATATTCTGAAATCAAATCCTGCTGTAATCAATTTATAGAAATAAATAAGAACCAGTAATATACAGGAGTTGATTTAATTGACTATATCCTCCAACAACAAAAGCTGTGGTTGTGCCTATTTAAAAGAAATCATTTTGGATAGTACGGATTTGATAAGATTTGGATTAACAATGGAACCTGAAGAATGGTGGAATCAGCTTATTATACAGTTCCATCAGGCTATAAGTAACAGTGTTGATGAAAGTGACGTTAGTTATAAAGAGAAAGAAGAGGAGATGTTAGAAAGTATCATCATCATAACCATTACCTTCTGTTCATTAAACAAAGAATTGGCTTTATATTTGCTAGTTCATCTAAATATTGAATAATACTAAGATCAACTAATACAGTGTTAAGTGAAATTTCCAACAATTTGAGTTATGTAAAATCTTTAATTATATAAAACCTTCATATTTATGTTAAACCTTTGTCTTTGTTAATTATATATAGTAGATTGTCAAATTGGATTCAGAGAAAAGTTGTGCCAGATTAATTAATTTGAATGTTCAGATAAACTAGTTAATTGAAATCGAAGATCAAATATGTAAAATTTTTAGATAAACCAGTTAAATTAAATTTTAGATGGCTTTATCAAGTGGTATTTTTTATGTAAAATGAAACTGAAAACATCATCATGGACAGAAAAACGTTAAAATAAAACTAATAGCATCATCTAGTTAGATATTCAAATATATTTTAGCATTTTTAAAAGTATTTTAATTGTTATTTGTAGCAACCAGTTCCTTTGTGGGATACCAAGAAAACCGAAAATGATAGAGAAGGAAGTTTTCATGACTTTGATGCCCAGACCTTCAATTGCAGAAGTGTAAAAATACATACAAAACGTAATCAGCAACAATATGATCAACAGAATGGAGAAACATTTTTTCAGATGATAAATAATAAGGGAAATGGAAGATGTATATCAGGGACTCTGTTCAATGCTGAGATAATCGAAGATTACAGCCTGATATCAACACCAATTGGTAAAAATAAACAGGCAGTAGCCAGATCCCAGTCTTCAAATTCCGGTAAATCGGGTCAAGTTCAGCAGTTGCAGCCAATGAAAAGATCATCTAGCAACATCCAAATGTACAAATCTTTGAAACAACTAGGTAAAATATACCATGGAAATCCAAAGCCAAAGACTGCAGGTAAAAAGAATTTATCATTTTAAGAGCCTGTCTTTAATTTATGGCTTATGTTTATTTGTGATACAGGTTATATATATTTGTTGATGTGTTAGTGTGCTGTATGATTGTAAAATATGTGGTGTTCTTAATGTTGAGATAGTGATTTCAGTTAGTTGTATGGCAACATTGGTGTTTTGTTTCTAGTTTCAATTCTTAGTAGGGACTGTTATGCTTCATTCATGTCTTTACTTGTGAATTCAGCTAATTCCAAAAACTGAACTGAACTGTCCTCCTAAATACAATAACATTTAGATGAAGTAAGGAGTGAAGTGGTTTCTAGATTAGATCACTGGAAGTTAGAGATTCTGAGTTCAGATCTTGTTGTTAACATTGAGTTATGTTTTCAAGCAATGTACATTATTTTACTTACTCTAATATACTTGCTAGGTTGAACCACCTCTCACTTGATATGTTTTTCAATTTCTGTTTTTACCTGCTGAGGCCTAACAATAATCAAGTAGTGCCTGGAGAGGAATTATTACTACAAATGTGGCAGAAGTGAATTCAAAGACTTAGTCTTTGGCTATGCAAAATTGCTAATAATAAAATACTCTAATATACCAGATAAAAAACAGGTACTACTCAGTGTTGTTAGTGGATTGTTTTGTCTTAGAAAGGACTTGCAACTGTTGTACAATACTATCTAACCCATGTCAACATGAAAAGGTTTATACCAGAATGATGGCTGTAGTGATGTGATGGCTTCTTTAGTGTTATGGTGATGGTTTTAGTGGTATGATGAGATTTGTAGGGGTGTGATGGTAGCTGTAGACTAATGGGTGCTAAACTAATTTGGTAGTAACTTGTTACATGCACTAATCTGCATCCGGAACAACTCAGTGTACACATCCTGCCATCAGTGCAGGTAGATAAAGAAGGAGAATCAATTGGTAGTGTAGAGCCACGTTAACTGGAAATTGATGGGTTGGTAGGTACTTTACAGTACTGAAGCCAAATACTACCCCAACTCCCAAATGAATGGATGGTACGACACCTTCATGCTAACAAAAAAGGGAGCATCTACATATTTGCTCAAACTGGTTACGTTATAGTCCCTCAATATACTTCCAAATGTCTTTAAATAAGGACCACAAGTCCTAAGTCACAGAACACCATGCTCCACATAAAGATGGTAACAAAGAAATATCTCATTTGACAAGCTACTTCTATATGTCACAGGTCTGCTTAAGTAGAGTTGAATAGAGCTAACACCAACAACATAACCCATTTGATTTATCTTGGGTTTATAGAATGTATTGATGACTAGTTTAAAATAAACACTTCATTTTTGTTTCTTCTAATTCAAAAATCTTTTTTCTTTTACTAGTTTCAGACAAATCTGGCACAACAAACGAAACGTTACTAACAAAACCGACTTCACGTAACACGTATGTGTGTAGACACTGTGATAAATTGTATTTATTGGAAAGAGAACTGTCTATTCATTATCTTTATTGCAAAGGCTGACTCACAAACAACTGAAGAAATTAGAACGTTTGGGCCAGTCTCTAATTATATAGAACCCACATGCATATTTGTTTCTCTCTCAGTTTATTGCATAAAAGACTAAGGGAGATCATTTTTCCATTAATGCTTTAACTGGCAATATTTTTTTAAAATGAACTTTCAATAAATTATAAAATTCTTTAATTAAATAAATAAAAAGAAAATCATTGAATTTGACTTTTTTCCCAATAAAATCGACATTTTACCAGGGTGAGGAAGAGAAAGCACATATTAAACAGTTTAAACCTCCTATGAAGTTCACACAGTAATATTGGAATGAGTTCTAGCCTTGAAGCCTATATTAGCAGTCAACTTGTAGTTTTGTTCTAATCGTTTATACGACTTTCGTTGTATGATTACTACATCACTTCATCTTTCTATATATATTCCATAGAATTGTTTACAATAATAAAAAAAAAACAGCTGCAACAAAGATAAAAGCCATTACTATTCACATGCATTTATTTTTTGGAATGTTCTCCCATTATTGATAATGTTATTGAGATAGATGATGAATGAACACTCACTGTTAATTGTAAAACATCTACAACTGATATTATTGTATTTGGGGAGGATTATTATGCCAAAAAGGAACACACGCACTGGTTGTATTTTACTTCTGCTTCTAGTTTATTCATAGATCATTGATCTATTGTCAGAGTCCTTTTGTCACAGTCTGTGACCTTGTTGATGACATTACCTATCTATGCAGTTGTCCGTGTTACGGTGTATCTCCTCGCATTCTGTATGGCAGTGTTGAATTTTATTTATAGGCGATGTATATTGACATATCTCTTCAGATCCCTTCACACATTTATTGTTTTCTTTTTCTATATATTTTCAGTCAGATAAACTATTTGGTTCTAGAGGATTTGATGCTTTCATCATCCTGTGGTATAACAAGGACAAGTCAGCCTACTGCAGTTCTTCCTCTTTAAGATAATGAATGGAATTTAAATTAAAGATTAAATAAAATTAGTACGAAATATATTAGGTTCCAAGATTACTAGTTGTAATTTGCTCCCACTGGCAACAATCTCTGGTTTATATATCTTAAAGCTGAGGAAAGAGATAATAAAGTAGAATGATAATTTCTTACATTGGTACTGTAAGTCATCGGATGGATCAGCACAAACCCAGACGTTGACATCTCTCATTGTTGATTTTAATGGAATATACTGTTTGAATAGGTGTAGGTATGGCTGTGTGGTTAAGAAGTTTGCTTTGCAATTACATGGTTTCAGGTTCAATCCTACTGCACAGCACCTTGAGCAAGTTCTTCTACCATAGCCTTGGGTTGTCCAAAGCGTTGTGAAGGAAATTTGTTAGATAGAAACTATGTGGAAGCTGGTTAGAGGGATGGTTTTTGTTCTTGAGTATTAGACATAATCTGTTGCTTGGTTTAACACCACCACCTACCCCATGAGTGCCTTTAGCAGAGTTCACCCAGGACTCTAGTCTGATAACTTTCTCCTTCTTCCCATTAGTCAAGGAGGACCAGAAAAGAGTTATGGGCACGGTCCTTTCTCCTCTGACTAAGCCATTAAAAAAAGTCACAGATTTACTGTTATTTTAGTAACTACAGCTAAATCAGAGATTTAAATGTCTGTAAATACAACCACGTATTAATGAAAATTAATAATGGTTAAATGAAAATTTAGTATGCTTTATTAAAAAATAAAATCTATTCTAATAGTGTTGTGAACATCTGCAGATTGAACCAGTTTGACTGTATATTACTATGGTGAGATGGAATAATGTCAGTTGAGTCCTCAGTTAGAATTTGAAGCCATTGACCGAAGATAAACACTGCTAAAGATAGCATTTCTATACTTCTTTATATATGCAGTTTATTTTTATTTGCATCTGTTCTGACTTTACACCTGTTTGTCCTTGCTAGCATGGGCTGGAGAGTTCTACATATTTAGATATTTGCATGGTGTTTGAACTCTAACAAGACTTTTGTTGGATTTGAACTTGGAAATGTTCGAATCACCGAACTAGATAGTATTTACTCCATCTATTTGACCTCTAAATCAATCTTTCCACCTTATAAATGACTTAAATTAAATATTTCAGCTGAATTCAGGAAAAGTATGTATGGTGATCAGTAATTATCATTTCTGATTACTGAATCCCAATGGTTATGAAGGACCTACAGGTAACCAAGTCAATAAGGTGTCATATTAATGACAATACACTTAAATTTTACTGGCTCAGTCCATCTAGCTGCCTCAAGCAGAAGGAGCCTAATTAATGAATGTTTTGTTAGCTTGCAGTACTGAGTTCAAACCTGGAGTAAGAAACTAGAAACCATTCCAGTATATTTTCCTACAAAATATTCTGAAATTAGTAGGAACACCAGGAGTTCAATCTCTTGAGACTGTTTCAAGGGTATAAAGCAGTAAAACTAAATATGACCTGGAACTGGATGTCTCTCAGGGAACTTTTTTATAACCCTATAGTGCTGAAATATTTGGGTTTTTTTAAAATTGTTTAACCCTTTTGTTACCATATTTCTAATGAAATACACTGATTTTCAAATAAATTTGAAAATAATCAAGAATTTAGAGGGATTTAGTAAAATAATTAACTTTCTTGTTATTAAGTTGGTGTTTGGAACATAACTTAACCAAAAGATCTTACATAAAATTATAATGGAAGGTTTAAATTTAAATACAAACACTTGAAAATAAATAGTTTTTATAATAGAAACATGGGCAGTTTCAGGCAGGTTGGTATCAAAAGGGTTACATCTACTGTGGACCATAATTTTACCATACAACAATATGGTCATTGCTCTTTAAACTGAATGAACACAGCTGGAAAATTAACAATCTCTCTTCAGGTTAAACAGTAGATGCCAGAGATAGCCACCTACTAAATACTTACTTCTAACAATTCATGCAAATATAAATATTTTCTAGAATAAGGAAAAGAAAGCTAAGAAATACTATAAACAATATTAATGAGTTTATATCATAAATTTTACAAATGTGGCAATATTTTGGGTTGAGTTAGTCAGGAATCTAAAGGATCTAATTTGGTTGATAGAAAATAATGAAACTTCATGTTATGAGAAAGGTGGAAGAAAGACTAAATTCCTATGATATGAGACCGTTCTAAAGAGACCAATTCATAATAGTAATCTAGTTGTCATTTTAAGCAGATTCATTAATTTGACACCTGACCGAATCATGAGGGTGCCAATACACCAGCCAAGGAGTTGACAATTTGTTTCCCATCAGTGTCACTAGCCAAGGTATTTAACTCTCAATAGCCAAGTTTACCTAGCTGGGGAGGTACAGCTTAATGTTGTAGGAGGCAGCAGAAATTCTGTAAAATTGACAAGTGTTTCATTATCTTCCAGTGTTGGATTCCAATTTGCCTAACTTGGAGTAGGCAATGGGAAATAACCTCAGTATATTTTCCACAATACATTCTCCAATTAGCAAGATTGTCATGAGTTCAATGCCTGTGACACTCTCATTGGTATAGTGTATTTGATAAATAAATATGTGTAAGCATATCAGCTTCTTTATATATATATTTTTTGACCTGACCAAGTGAAACTTTAACTGTAAAATCCAGATTCTGAGGAAAGTGATGGTGGTCTGCATGAGCAAAAATTAACCCATAGAGTTTGTAGAAGAATTCAGTGAGTTTATTTGCCTTGAGGAGTGAAAAAGATATATTCTCTCTCTCTGAAGAAGGACAAATGTCCAAACCATTACATCTTTTTCACTCCACACAGCAAATCAACTTACTGAACTCTTATTGAAATGTTTACTAACTGTTATCTCTATTCTCTTATGAACGTCATTATTCAAAAGTAACATATTTATACCATTTAGTAACCTGCTCACCTCTTTTATTGCTTTCTTCACTATTTCTAACAAACAGGCACTAACTAAATAAATATACATACAAGTATTTTCTAAAATGTGAACAGGTATGTCGATATTTAGAAGTTCACAAATTTGAAAGATCACCAACAATGGCCAGGGCTAATTCCCCAACCACGGGAGCACCCTGTCCAAACCACAATTGACCAGCATGGACAGGTAGGCCTACAACTAGAATAGACAGGTAACAACATGCTGAGGCTTCATCCAGCAGTGGATTAAAAACAGCTGAATGGAAAGCCTAAAAAAGAAAGAAAAAAAAAAGGAAAAACACACGAAAAATACAGATACATGTTTTTTTATTCTGTAGATATATACTGAAACAATGATATGGTATTTAATGGTTATAGTTTAGAACATTCATAATTGTTTTTAACTTTTAAGAGGATTTGTATTTTTAAAAAAACAAAAAAAAAACATTAATCATTCATTCTACTGTTGTGCCACAGCAAGATGACATCAACATGTCATCAGGACAACTTGATGAAATTGTAAAGTTAAAATCTTTTGGATAAACAGTTGGCTTCCCTATGGGAAAAGGCATATGTGTGAGAGAAAAGAATTAAAAGTTGGGGTTTTTCACAGAAGCAATTACTTTATCTTTTAAACAAAATGAAACTGGAAAATTCTGTTCAATTGGTCCATTATCAGCTGACAAAGATAACAAGTAAAATTATTCTCCTAGATAAAACGAAGCCACTTTATTTTTTTTGTATTACAGACCAAATTACACTATCAGGCTGCATTAAATAGTGAGAAAATATTTATCACAGTTTCATATAAAATACTTTAAAAGTCAGATATAAAATATTTTGAAAAATTCTTTTTTTTTTTTATCTCTGCCACATCAGCAGAAATACCTCAAGATTACAATAAGAAAATGAATACTGGCGGAATTTAATTAATAATACAATTGCAAACATAGTCAGTAAAAATTATTACATGTGGACAAATTGTTTTACTGGTATTGGTGATGTATGAAATATAATGTATTTTATAGTTGAATATACTTTTTGGAAAATGTGAAAAAATATATATTTAATGGAATAAAGGTATGGGAGTGTTTAAAGCTGTATTTAATACTTTTGGCAGGTCATAGTAGCATTTTGTCTAACATAATTGTAATTAAATTGTTACTGTGACCAACATTATCTCAATCACCCCTCTTAAAATTTTAAGTAAACATGGAAATTATTCCAAGACTGGGAATTTTAATTACTAGGCTTTAAGCTTAGCCAAAAAAGCTAAGACTCATATTTTAATTACAATATAAAATATCATATTAGTTAACACCAAAACTTGAGTGTTTCAGGATCCAAATGCACCAGCCCATAGCAATGATTGTGTTATATGCCAATCTTAAATTATAATACTGTTTGATGGTACAAGGTGTATATACAATAATAATCACAAATATATGATCAAAGAGTGAATTGACAATATCAAGTTATTTTCTAGAGAATGTTTTAAAAAAAATCAAAATGAAGAAAATCCAATCACCATCATCATCATTTCGCTAAAAATAATTTTTTTGATAAAAACATGCAAAATACATTTATATATTTAAGTTGATGAATTCTGCATTAAAAAGTACTTCTTTTGACAAGACACAAAGGCAACCTTTGTTTGTGTGAGTGTGTGTGTGTTTTGCATAGACAGTTGAATTTACTCTAGTATATTACAAGAACTAATTTTACTAACTACACATGGATAGAAAAAAAACAAAAAAAAACTAAACACTGTAAAGCATATATAGTTTTATATTCTGCCATTTCCGCTAAATCACCCCCATCTTGTACAATAATAATGACCCAATGAGGAACCTTCTACATGGTTACCTGACCTGCTAGAAATAGCAGATAAATCTCCCTCAAATCAAACACTACCATTTACATTGGATAATGCAGTCTGAAAAAAAAAAAAAAAGAGAAGACAAGATGGCCACAGCTGGAATGTCTTCAATCTCATGTCTGCTTGGGAAGGGGGGATGGCAGAAATAATCAACAAGAACAACAACAACAATAATAATACTAATGGTTTCTTCATAAATCACAAGGTCAATTATTGTAGGGAGTTTGACATAGTTCATTAAGATGACCTCAAAATATTACTGGTACTGAATTTATCAACTCTAAATGAATGAAAAGCAAAAAAAAAAAAACCTCAATGATATATGAATTCAAGTCAGAGGAATAATACTGTTTTCTGGCATTTGACTATATCAGTCAGTAGTCTACAATTTATTTTTTACAATAAGAATAATTATTTCTTTTTCTAAGGTACAAAGAAGTTTTTGTAAAAGGAGACGATTTAGTTAATACGGTTAACTTCAGCACATTACTGGTACCTACCAATTATATTGACTCTCAGAGGGATGAAAGGAAAGCAATATTGGCAAATTGGCAGTCATTAGCATGTCGAAGGGAATGCCTTGCAGTATTCGTTCTGGCTCATTGCACTCTTAATTCAAATCTCACCAAGGTCAACTTTGTCTTTCATCCTTTCGGGGTAGATAAGTAAAGTACCAGTCTAAGGTGGTGGACTGGCGGAATCGTTAGAGTGTTGGATGGGGTACTTTGCAGTATTTGTTTCGGCTCTTTGCATTCTGAGTTCAAATACCACCGTGGCCTACTTGGGTGGTAGACTTAATCCGTCACCCGGTTTAATACCACCACCTGGCCCTTGGGTGCCTTTAGCAAAGGCGACTCTGTTGCAAGCATTCGAGTCAGGTCTCCGGTCTGAGCATACCTTCTTTCCTCCCTCCCACCAGTCTTGGAGGCCTTGAAAAAACAGAGTGATGGGTAATGTCTTCCCTCCAGATTAAGTGCTAAAAAAAACCTACGATCCAGAATGCAGAAAGATGAGACACTAAATTAGATATTATAGATTATCTAGTCTAATGCACCACTGTTTGTGTCAAATCCATAGCTCCAAAAATGTTTTCTTTCTATTTTTCACTAAATTTTAAAGGATTTCTTTTAATTAAGCACAAGGCTGATTTTTGTGTGTCAGAAGTTGTTGTTTAGCCCCAAGTTGACCTTGATCAAACATACCTATAATCAAATTCTAGCTACGACAATCACGTTTTATTTTCCAGCATTGTGTACCCCAAACTTCATTATACAGTGTATCTTTTTTTTAAGACAGTAGGATTTTGTTTAAAGGAGATTTGGCTGATATTTCTAGCAGATCAAGTGACCACATAGATGCTCTCTCACTGGTTCTATATGATTCCAGTATATTTTATTGGTTCTATTTCATTGGCCTTCAGATGGTGAAAGGCAAAGTGAAAGTGACCCTTTAATCCAAAAATAGGAGTCACTAAATTACATAGTGTAAAGCAGTCATGGGCAACCTGCGGCCCTTTTGACTTTCTGTATGGCACACTTAATTTTCTGATTATACCAGCATAATAGCTTTTTATTATAATTTTCTAGGGTCATACCCTAAAATAGTCAGACTAAACCACATACAATAATTAAACATGTGTTAAATTCTTTATTTTAGTGGTGTGGCCCGATTCATGATGAACAATATTTCATGTGGCCCGCTGGTCGAAAAAGGTTGACCATGTCTGGTGTAAAGCATCCAGTCCAGGTTTCTATTCTATCTTAAATGAGACCACCAACAAAGATGCTTTGGCTTTAATCAATAAAAAGAAATCCTATGTTAGTGTCAGTAAAAACTGAAAAGAACATCAAGGTGAAATGACATAAGAAGCTGTATACAAAGGAACAGTCAGTCTCAATTGAGATAACTGCATACTACTAGCAAGTCAATCAACAACCTGCAACAATTAAATAACAGACACAAGGAATCAGTGGAAAATTGGAGTCTATTATTTGGTAAATAGCAAAGAAAATAAGAAATTAGACAATATCTGTGATGTTATGATGCTAGACTACTGACCAAGTGATCATAAGTTCAAATTTCACTACTGTCACTGTGCTGTACCCCCTGAGTGAATTACAGGAAAATGAATGAAAAGTAATTTAATTTTTGGATTGATCTTCAGATAGGCAAACGCAAACATTTGTTCAAATGTTTGTATGTGGAGGTATGAACAGATGTGTATCTATATTTGCATTTCTTTCATTTCCAAGTGTGACACTGTGGTTATGAAGATACATGTCCTCAAAGGACATATGGCATTCAGCAAGTTCAGTATTGTTGTTATTGTTGTTTAGCACCAGGTCAGACCTGATCCAGCAGAACTTTGATCAAAGGCACTCTAGCCATAACCGTATCATGTTTTTAAGGGTTATCTAGGACTGCATTATCCAGTGGGTTCTTCCTTGTTTAAGAGAGTTGGGTTTGATTTGAGGGAGATTTGTCTAGCAGATTGAGGGACCATGCACAGGCTCCCTTGTTGGCTTAGTTTAGTATTGTTTTGTTAGTTGCTGGGTCTTAATTTCATTTGTGTATAACCGTTTCTTTAGGGCAGATTATAACCGTTTCTTTAGGGCAGATTATAACCGTTTCTTTAGGGCAGATTTCTTTTAGTCAGTGAGATACACTCTTTTAGAAATGTTGCAGGTAAGTTCTACCAGTGTCCTAGTCACAGACTCAAGGTGGTGCTCCAGCATGGTCTTGGGTGTGATGGCTAAAACAAACTAAAGAACACACACACATGTTTGTAAGTAGCATCTATGT
Organism: Muusoctopus leioderma; assembly: GCA_027124095.1. Taxonomy (NCBI): domain Eukaryota; kingdom Metazoa; phylum Mollusca; class Cephalopoda; order Octopoda; family Octopodidae; genus Muusoctopus; species Muusoctopus leioderma. Next base: position 294 of record JAOPJM010028057.1, on the reverse strand, counting down.
ATAGTAAGCACAGTATAGTAGGAGAGGTAGGCTACCAGTGACTACAGTCTTCAACTCAGGTTGTCACTATGTCACTTACACACATACATACAAATAAATACTATATAGATATGTTAAACATTATCATACTTCTCACATTTGCTGAAATGCTCAGCTAAATTATGATATGAATAACGCTTTCCCTTTTCTCTTTTACATAAATATATAAACAAAAGATTGTGTATATATATATATATATATGTATGTATGTATGTATGTATGTATGTATGTATGTATGTATGTATGTATGTATGT
>JAOPJM010027339.1:0-15410 GCA_027124095.1 Muusoctopus leioderma | reverse complement strand
GTCGTTGACGTACACTAACATTACACATCCAGCGGAGCATGCTTGCCTCATTTCTCTCTAGTCTTCGCAAGTCCTCTACGTTCATGGCCCATGTCTCACTGCCATGAAGCACTGCAGTTCGTACACAAGCATCATACAGTCTGCCTTTCACTCTAAGGGAGAAGCCCTTAGTTGATAATAAACTAATTTAACACAATATTATGAAAACCTATAATGACGTCAGTGACAAAGCAAGGCATTTAGCCACAAAATTAAACAGATGTGTTAGTGCAGGAAACCCCATGAAAAGCGAACTAGGGCTCCAACCACCCATCCTCAATTTTTATGCACATTACTAGCAATGTTAGCAGACACATCTCTAACTTATCCTCAGATAAGTCTATTTTTGACAAAGCCACCCCCATTGTATAACAAAGTACTAAAGAGAAGTGGCTTCAGTGAGAAAATTAGCTATATAGAACACACCCGCACTAGACCAAGAAGAGGTAAACAGGAAAATCACATGGTTTAATCTACCATACAGTATGAATGTAACAACAAATATAGCCAGATGTATTTAACTTTGATAAATATCCATTTCTCTACCTCTCATAAATACCTTAAGATTTTTTGTAGAAATATGGTGAACTTAGCTATAGCTGCCTAAGTAATATAGGATCACAAATTTTTAATCACAATAAAGAAACTAGATAACTGCAAACCCAGCCCACCAGCATCTTTATAACTGCAGATATACCACTAACTGTCCTCTAAACAACAGGTGCCTCGAGAAGAAGCTAATATATAGAGCCAATGTCTCTGATACTGACGGAACCCTGAAAACATACATCAACCTCACCAGAAACACCTTCAAGGCCTGATATATACAACATATAGCTTTGTTCAGGAACAGAGAAAAAAGCAATTTGACCTCACTGCTAAAATTCATCCGGAGTTTGAAGGACCACAGTGTGAGGAACCTTTCCATAAGATGGAGTATTGCAGCCAAGGCTAGAAAGTACAATGGGTGGGGCAGTAGATGTAACCTATGTACTATGGAGAAACTTAAAATACTAACTTTGCCAGCGAACATCCTTGATAAAAGGGAAGAGTCCTTTTCACCTTACCTCCATACAAAAACCTTTAAATTAAAAGCCTTTAAACACATTTCCATCCCAACTGAAAAACAAATTCAACCTGGCTAACAGATCCCCTGCCTCCTCACCCACATTACACACACCTACTCTCACAACCCACCACATCACCATTCTTCCCTCCACACACTACCCTATAAAGCATATTCATAATCCCAATTATTCCACCACCACCACCATTGCATTATCACACCGTACCCATTCATACACTTACACCATATCCGCTGGCTAACCTCAGTTATCTCACCACCAAACATCATTACCCACATCACACTCACCCACCTCATCACCTAGCATCCCATCATACTGTAAGCCACTGCTCACTATCATGCATACTACATTTATCAACTAATCCCACCCATCTTACCATCATCACAAACCCCCACCACTTATGCCTTCAAACAAACCACCACCTATGCTACACCATCCACCACCTATAATTCACCCCACTACATTGCAACATGTTCCCCCCACTCTTCATATATCCCACTCGCACATCCAAAGAACAACTACCAACCCCACCAAGTTTGTAAACCTCACCCCACCACTTGTTTCACCACCCGGCTAAACCTGTTATCCCATAAGTAGGAGTGATGACAAGACATCCCAAATATTGCCACCACAAACTCTTAGTGGTAGCCTAAAATAGGCCATCCCCAACCAACCACAAATTCTGGGTCAGGGTACCACTGATGCCTTCTTCCTTGTGAGACAACTGCAAGAGAAGTTCTTAGCTAAGAGTAAGCCACTCTACCTTGCATCTGTTGATCTGGAGAAGGCCTTTGACAGGGTACCACGCTGTGTAGTCTGGTGGTCTTTAAGAAAACTAAGTGTAGATGAATGGCTTGTGACAGCAGTGCAAGCCATGTACAGAGATACCATCAGCCAAGTAAGAGCTGGCAATGAGTGCAATGAGGAATTTAGTGTGCAAGTCGGTGTCCATCAAGGCTCAGTCCTCAGCCTGCTCCAGTTTTTTATAGTTCTCTTGGCCATACAGAGGAGTTTAAGACTGCATGTCTGTGGGAACTCTTGCATCCTGATGACCTAATACTTATAGCTGAATCTATGAACAATTTAGAGGAGAAACAAAACCTAGAATCAAAAGGCTGCCAAAGTAAACTTAGCAAAAACTGAAGTTTTAGTAAGACAAACTTGCTGCTATCAGAGAAATGGCTGTATTCTATATGCAGAAAAGGAGTAGGTAAAATTTCCATTTGGTGTACCCATTGTAAACTATGGGTGCACAAGAGGTGTAGTACGATCACAAGCAGGCTGACAGAGTAAAAAGACTTTGTATGTGACAGATGCACAGTAAGTATGCCAGTGAAATAAATTCTTTAGAATGCTTGGAAGGCTCCATAGAAATAGTTGATAGCCTCTGTAACCTAGGTGACCTAATCAACATAGGAGGAGGGTGCTCCAAAAGCATAGTAGCCAGATTAAGAACTAGGTGAAAAAATTCAGGGAGCTATTGCCCCTGTTAACAACAAAGGAATCAGAGGTGTGACTGGCAACATGCAGTGTGGGAGAGGACTCGCCTGCCGATGCAAGTTTGGCAAAGCGATCATTAAAAACTAAGTAGCTGGAATTAATAGAAGAACCTCCAGTTTATCCTCAGATAGAGATATCTTCAACAACCTCAAAGATATCGCTATCAATGGACAACATCTTTAGTGCCATTGGCACAATAAAATGCACGCAGTGTTCCTTCTATCCTGTATCATTTCTTACTCAGAGTTATTGCCCTCCTAGATGGGTTACCAGCGCTGCAGCATACAGAGTCCACATCTTCATTTTTGACATAGTTTTACAGTTGGATACCCTTATCTGAAATTACTGCCATCCTAGATGGGGTGGGCTAAACAAAACAAAACTGTTTGTGTATTCTTGGTAAAGATAATTAACTCTTAAGGGCCCAATCTGCTGTATAAAGGAATAGAGCAACACAGCCTTGTATAACTGACAAACTTTCAATGCACATTGTGGTAGGATCAAATAGACTACTAGAGAGTAGACAGATAAAATTACAGTTAAACATAGAAAAGATCCTGACTACTGGGGAACTAAGTCTATAGCCTGATTTTGATTCAGTGTTTCAGCTAGTTCACTTCATTAATACTCTTGCAAGTATCTAGAGCACATGTGTGAATCTTCATTGGTCATTTAGTGCCAATCTGAACTGAGTTATTCGAAAGTATGTAGTTATATTTCATTACCCATTGTCATTAATAAAATCATCAGATAATCTTCTACTTGACTACTTTCGACTTTCTTTCAGTCCTAGAAAATTAGAGATTCCTGGAAGTGATTTGCAGAATGTTTGTTTCTTAAGAACTCCAAGTGAAGCTAACTATATTGCAAAAGAAAGCCAAGGGAAAAATGTTGTAGTTATTGGATCATCTTTTATTGGTAACACTGCTTACTTTCTTCATGTTCTTTCTTCCTAGGTTTGTGTATGTTTGTTTATGTGCGTGTGTGTGTGTGTGTGTGTGTGTGTGTGTAAATGTTGTGATCTTGCACAAATTACTTAAACTCTAATTGTCTTATGATTGTTATATTTTTCTGTGGAACATGTGGATAATTCTGGTTACCTAAGCAACTCAAGACCTCCATTAGAACGTGTTCATGATTATGCTGTTGCATTTTATATGTAGTTTTTTCTGATCTATTAAGTCATAGACATGGGGATTTTTTCAAATTGGAAAGGTCTGTTGGAAATGAAAGGAATGTTGTTAATATGAAACTAGAAGATTTGAAGTTGGGTATTTTGTGGGAAAATTACATGATGAGTTGTTTCCATGAATGAAAGAGTGTATGTAGCATTTGGTAGTATTGGTAACATTGGTATTGAAGTTAGGGAATGCGACAGTTGAGTTGGGAGTTGTATAAAATTAGTTCTTTGTGTAGTTTTGAATGGGAATGAGCCATAATCAAAAAGTTCAGAAGAACTGTTTTCATTATAATGATGTTAAAAATCAATTGATGATACTGCTCTATAGTAGGGCAGAGTGTGAAGATTGTTAGTTAACAGTATTAAAAATAAACCCTTAATTTAAGATTCCTTCATAAAAAACAGGGTTTGGTGCTGCTCTTCTTCCTATCATTTTAGAGTCATTAATAGTTGTTTGATTATCAGATGTCATTAGGAAATATGGTTAATGTTCTCCTTGATGGAAGAAGTGGATGCCATGCTGGAACTGTTAATAATAGCAGTCATCAGAAAGTATATAAGAGATAAGGAGCAGTGTAAGGTTGTGTTGTTGTGGTTCTTGTTGTTGTTTACCCCCAGATCAGCCCTGATTTAGCTTTCCAGCCTAGACCATCCCATCTTATTTTTCAGGTATAGTGTATCTATACCACATTATCCAATGTATCTTTTCTTTTTTGAGATGATATTGTACGATTTGAGGGAAATTTGGCTGCTCTTTCTAGCAAGTCAAACAACTATGTAGAAGCTCTCTCATTGGCTTGTGTCAGGTCGTGTAAATTGATTTGAGGAGTATGGAATTAGAAGTGATTGATACAAAATTATTGATGAAGAGAAAAGAGTAGAGGAAATGATGGCTCCTTCGGCTGGACTTTGGGGATGATGAATTGAGTGCACACAATCAGATTGTGTGGATAAAATTAAATCAATAATTAAACTTTGTTGTAGGTGATTAATTTCAGGTGTAACCTGTACCCTAGCTGTTTGACCTGTTTGACCTATTTGACTAGTTTGACCACACTTTCTCAAATGTTTAATTGATATCAGCATTAGTTCCACAATGTATACACTAGCCTGTACTCAGGATGCAGTATCTGCAGATATTTCTGAGGGCTGAGTTCACCTTCCTGCAGCTCTATCCATAGGTTAAGTATAGGCTAAAAATGGGCACCTGGAATTTGAAGTGTTGTCAGATACTCAGAGCATCCTGCTGAGCAGCATGCTTTCTATTGAGAGTTAGTAGAAAGCATCAGCAATGACGACCCAGTGATGATCAGCATATCAATGAGGTTTTGTTCATACAAGTTCAACAGGCTTAGTTTCACCATAATTTTCTTAGACTAAAGATTACTGGCGGTTTTTATTTGAGTGGTCAAATTGGTTTAGGCATATTGAAGTGCTAAATATTTTTAAACAGAAAACCTAAAATAATAAAACAATTATCTCACCCATTGCACACTAATTACCCATGTTTACTAATGAGTTACCCTTTGTTTCTGCCCACTAGGTATGGAAGTTGCTGCTGCAATTTTGGAGAAAGCTAAGTCTGTCACTGTAGTCTGTCGAGGAAGTTTACCATTCAAAGCTGTTTTTGGAACTCATTTGGCTGAAAAAATATTGCAAGTATGTGAGTCAGTGTGTTATTTGTGATTATCATTGTTCTTATCGACATCATCATTATTATTATCATCATCATCATCATTGGCAATGTGTTTGTTTGTATGTGTGTAGGAGTAAGTGCTATGGAGTGACAGTAATTTCTTGTTGAGCCGATTTTGATTTGTAGTTGAAACTGTTTCAATCTATTTCTGTTGCTAATACTTCAGAGCAATTCATTAGTTACAAATTTGCCACATAAAAATCTCCAGCTTCATGTCCACAGAGGAGGTAATGAGTATTTCACCAAATATACTATGACATCATAGCAAGTTACTTTCAACATCATCACCATCATCATCATCTTTTTACATCTGCTTTCCATGCTGGCATAGGTTGGATGGGTGATTTTGGACCGAGTCAGGTCCTGATTTGGAGTCACCACTGTCCTAGATGGGCCGGCAGCCCATGTCTTGCTCATACGTTTCATTTGGCATGTTTTCTATGGCTGGATGCCCTTCTTATCACCAACCACTTTACAGAATGTCCTGGGTGCATTTTATCATGGTACCAACACTAGAAAGGTTACCATGTCTATGACATGACTTTGGCGGGGGTTCATTACTGGTTGTTACAGACATTAACAACCGGGTATAATGTATGTTAATGGTTTATCGGCTGTGCCCCGCTCACAGCCGATGTTGATATTGTTATGGTAGATGATTAGTAGAGAAGGAGAAAGGAGTAGATGCCTCGGTCATGTTAACAGGCAAATAAAGGAGTGGAAGAGTCGGTAAGCTTATATATAAATAGGTGTTTATTTACAGAGTGATGAATGAATACATAAGAATAACATAGCATGAAGGAACACATAGAAAGTATACGACGTACGATTATACATGGCGCTGTGTGTGGATACAATTGTCTATGTGTGTGTGCGGTTTCGTTCCTTCATCTCCGTCTACCGAAAATTATCTCAATGCAGCGTTCTGCGAGTATCGCAGGCCCACAACAACTGGTCAGGTACTTCTGTCAGGGGCCATTAATATCGAGCTGCTGGCGGAGACAGCATCACGATAGACAGAGTGATGAAGTTGCGTTAGCGAGAGCGAGAGACAGAATAAGAGGGATGCGTATAGTCGATGCATGTGTGTGTGTGTCTGTCTGTGTGTGAGAAATAGTGTGCTAGTTATCTCTGTTCGTTGATATGGCTACCAGCCGAGTAATTTAAGCGAGAAGGCAGACCGGCGACAAGTGGCCTATAAAACAGGGACTCGTGGCGTAAGGTAACATAGCGGAACAGAGAGAAGCAGTTCTGGGTATAGAGAGAGACAGACTAAGAAGGATGCGTAGAGTCGATGCATGTGTGTGTGTGTGTGTCTGTCTGTGAGTTAACCAGATCCGACGTGTACTGTCGAGGCACCTGGACTAACTGATTAAGTGAGGAAACGCTAGTGTATTTATAGTGTCCAGTCGAAATAGAATAGAAGATTCTAGAACAAAGTTTACGCGGGAAAATCGATAGGAAGTTGGTTAGCTCCGCCCCAGTGACGAAATGGCTTAGTCACGTGGGACGTCACTAAAGGTGTGCCCACGCAGATTAATGGACGAGGCTATCCTGCCTGTAGGGGAATGCTACATGTTTATAGAGAGCTTTAAAAAAACTGTAGATATATCTACATTATATTTGTTTGATGGACGCAGCATGTCCGAATGGTTAAGAAGCTCGTTTCGCAATCATGAGGTCCCGGGTTCGATCCCACTGAGTGGCATCTTGGGCAAGTGTCTTTAGCATAGCCTCGGGTCGACCCAAGCCTTGTGAGTGAATCTAGATAGACGGAAACTGTGTGGAAGCCGGTCGGATGGCTTGTACCTGTAATTCAAAGGTCCAGCCTTGTCACAATGTGTCACGCTGATTCTACCTGAGGATTACGTTTAGGGTACACGTGTCTGTGGAATGCTTCGCAGCTTACACGTTATCTCGCCTGTACCGAATAATGACTGAATACTTTCACAGAGTTATAATCAATATCCATTTGCATAGCGTCTAGCTGTTTTCTGGGCCTCGCTTCTTGTTGTTCTTAGTGCTTGTAAGGTTGCGTGGGTGGGTAGCGTTTATGTTCTAGTTGTGCAGAACGTTTTAACTCGATGACAAGGGTAGGGAGCTTGCTTGAGCTTACTTGAGCTTGCTTCAAACCAGTTCTGTTTCTTGTCCCGTTTTTTCCTGAATGCCTTGAATGCAGTGCTGTGGATTGTGTCCCTGAGAGAGTCCCAACTCGACCGAGTATCTCATTCTGGTTGGTCTACAAGTTGAGTGACTTGATGAACTCCGCTGTTTTCACTGGGTTTTGATATGTCGTCAATGCGCTGCCTATCTGGAGGCCTGGTGTAGTGCATCTTCTTTGGCCGAAGTTTGATATTGCAGCAAACCAGAGAGTGATCCGAGTCACAATCGACACTCTGAAAGGATCAAGATACGAGCACGTTTCTCAGTTGACGGCGTCTTGTGATTATGTGGTCTAGTTGGTGCCAGTGTTTTGAGTGGGGATGTCTCCAAGACACTTTGTGCTGTGCCTTAGTCTGGAAGAAAGTGTTGGTGATACACAAATTGAGAAGTGTGCAAAACTCGAGCAACCGTTGTCGGTTGTCATTTATGCTACCAATCCGATACCGCCCCAGACAACTTAGCCAGGAGTCATCGTCATTACCCACTCTGGTGTTGAAGTCGGCAAGAAGCAGAAGCTATTCCTGGGTTGGAATCTCCTGTATTATCCTTGAGAACTGGTCGTATAACTCGTCCTTTGCGTCTTGTGTAGAGTAGAATGTTGGGGCGTAGACATTGACAAAGTCGACAGGCCCGTCGGATGTGTGGAACCGAAGTGAGAAAATCCATCCCGTCCTTCTCTCGTTGCGCGCCACCATTTTCAGCAGCACATTCTTCATTGCATAGCCAACACTATGCTCTCTGGTTTCGTCGGGGCCCTTCTCCTGCCAGAAGAAGGTATAGTCCCTCTCACGTAGAGTTCCCGATTCTATGAGACGTGTTTGTTGGAGTGTTGCGATGTCCACTTAGAGTCTCAGCAGTTAATCACTTCTGTCTTTCCTCTATCGCTAATCTCTTGAAGGTTATCTGATATTCTAGTGGTCATGGTACGTACATTCCAGCATCCTAATCTGAGTGCTGGCTTCTACTTTTGTCTTCTTTTTGAGCCTGGTACAGTGTTTACCGCCTGCAGTTCGGGATACTTTTATCCCTAGGCCCCACGCACCCAGTGGTGCAAGCGGGCTGTGACAGGACAGCACCTATTGGCTGGAGGCTACTCAGCTTGAGGCGGGCAGTAGCTGTCCAGTGAGACACGACGGCCTCTCCCTCTGTGGAATTCAGCCTTTGGCACCTTGCTCTACGCCCATTGAGTGCAGGCTTATAACCGGTAGACTGCTGCTTTCCGTATTGTACCACGCGGTGAGGTGAAACTGGATTGTCCTCTCCAGAGCGCAAGCCTGAGCAATGTTAGTATGGAAGACCAGCAGCAAGTCTCCCCTCTCTACGGCACTGATGTTGTGCAAGGGAAGCGCGAGGGCCAATACAGCTTGGCACCAGTGTTGTCGCAGAAGTTACCTGAATGAAGTTGAGAACAACGTCGGACTGCCTTGGGGACTCCAGCTCCGGATTTGCCCTCAGGGTTTACTTCCGAAGCCTTTACCATGAGTGGGTATAGCCGCAAGATAGTAGAAGTTTGAGATCAGAGTTTTCCTTCTCTTAGATGAAGTGCCTTCCCAGGCTGACGAGTTCCGTCTACTCAAACCAGACTCCTTCCCGTCGCAAACTTATCCTTCAGCTGCTCCTGGTACCCATTTCTTCAGGTGAGTGGTCTGGAGTAACGTGAAATAAAGTGTCTTGCTCATGGATGCAACGCGCCGCCCGGTCCGGGAACCGAACCCACAACCTTGCGATCGTGAGCCCAACACCCTAACTACTAGGCCACTGTGTGTGTATGTATTGTGTATTGAATACATGACTGTGTTGTAGTTGTATCTTTTCATCAAGGTTTTTTTATATTTTCATATGAGATCCTTCAGTTTGTTTGGAAAAGTAGATTTTCTAAATATATTATCAATGAGTATAAGCTTTCATTGACTCATCTATCTTCAGGATGAAGTAATGCTTGGTGTGTGTTGCAGCTTCTTTATAGTAGACAGGGCAATTGATTAGTGTAGTCATTACTGCAGGAATTTGAATTATTGACTGTTAGATTTATACATCATCAGTCAGGTGAATATTTATGATTTGTGTAAGTTATATGTGTGTATATTTTAGCCTTGTGCTTGGCTATGAGTATTGCTTCCATCATTAATTGTCTATTTTTGTGGAGAATTATGTAGAGTATAGTGTTGTCCACTAATGTTTTCTGATCTAGTTTTGTTTTGTATTTGGTGGTGTAGTGCAGTGCATTGCATTGCTTCTTGTTGTAAGTGCATGGTGAGCTGGTGGGAGAGTAACGAACTTGCATGGCCAATATAACTGTTGGAATCATGAAGTTTACAACTTTCACATTTGCAATCAAATCTATAAATCACATTGACTATTCATAGCTGACCACAGGTATACGTGCTTATGCTTTGTTATTGATGAGGTTTTTAATTTTAGTGTGTTTGTAGTATTAATTTAGTGTTAATTTATTGTTAGGTGTAATGCATTTTGTGTTCTGTTTTACGGGGTTTTTGATAACGTGTTCATCTATTCGATAGTTAGTACGTATTTGATTAATATAATGCACTTTATGTGTGGTTTGTGTATTTTTAACAGGTGCTGTATCTGATGTATTTGTTGCATTGTATTTCTTCTGGTATTGTTCCATAGCTTGGTCTATTAGTGTGTTAAAATACTCATTGTTGAGCAGTGTTTGTTTTATTGTGTACATTTCGTTATCTAGTGTTTCGTTTGTGGAGGAAGAGCAAAATGCTCTTCTAAGTAGAGATTTTATCGCTGACATTTTTTGTCTGTGTGGACATTCGCTCTCACGATGTTAGCATATACATTTATTTGTGTCTTTGGTGTAAACAGACGTGATGTATCTATTGTTTCCCATCTGAATGTTTATGTCTATAAATGGAGTCGTTGTATTGCTAAGAGTTTTATTTGTACTGCTCTGGATGTTGAATTTTAGTACGGAATTGTTTTCTAGGTCTTCCTTTAATTTCTTGATGTCTTCTGGTATATCCAATACGACAAGTATATCGTCACATACCTGGAGTATATCGTATGTTTATATATTGGTACACTAGTCACAAACATAAATAAACTGATGACGTATAAATCCAACAATCAAAATTCAAATTCCAGCGATAATGTCTACATCAATCATTTTGGTACTGCTTACCAGAAAGTGGCAGCAACACGGTAATATCACTTCATCCCGAACATGAGACTACGATGGTCTAGAAACGTTGATGAAGTATTTAGGAACTTTATTTTACCAAACAAACGGCAAGGAATTCATAGGAAAATACGGAAAAAAACTTTGATAAAAAAAGATAAACTAGAACACAGTCGTGTATTTAATACAATATATCTAAAAGAAAAACTTTTCCCCATGTATACAAATATATGTGTGTATATATGTGTGTGTGTGAGTGAGTATATATATATATATATATGCAAAGTGGAACAAACGGTAACATCACAGATAATCCAAAAGGAACGAACAACGGGAAAACATCCATGTAATTGACGGCGCCTCGCCGAACGGTTTGCAGAACATCTCCGCAACGTCCGCATTCGCACCGACAACCCCGTCTCCTGCCACTTCCGTTCCTCCCGCCACACCAGCCAGCACCTCTCGGTGTTCGGTCTGGCGCTCCACGATGGCTCCCTCCACAGCCGCCTGGAACGCGAACAGAGATTTATATTTTCTCTTCAGACCTTTGCCCCGTTTGGCCTCAACCAACCCCCCGACCTGTTGTAAGAACCCCCCACTCCTTCTCTCTTCTTCTTCTCCCCCCTTTTCCCGTTCTCTCCCTTGTTTCTCTGTTTTTCCCCAAAATTCTCTCCCAATTATCTCCCTTTTCCCAATTATCTCCCTTTGCCCCCCCCTCGCTTACTTATCTCCCCTCCCGCTTATCTCCCTTTCCGTTTATCTCCCCTTCCGTTTATCTCCCCTTTCATTTATCTCCCGTTTCATTCATCTCCCCTTTCATTTATCTCTCCTTTCATTTATCTCCTCTTTCATTTATCTCCCCTTTCATTTATCTCCCCTCGCTTGTCTCAAATTTTTAGACAGGCCGTTCATCCCCCCACCACTGGACGTGTTTGTCTCGCTCCGTTTGTACGTCTTTCTTCCTTTGAATGGTTATGCCCGAGCCGCCGATATAAACTGTTTATCCACTCCTTAAGCGTCATTTAATCATTCCCTGGATGTTTTCCCGTCGTTCGCTCCTATTGGATTATTTGTGATGTTACCGTGTTCGTTCCTTTTGCATTATTTGTGATGTTACCGTTTGTCCCACTTTGCATATATATATTTAAATTTACATATATCATTTCTAAATTTAAAATTCTCCTAAAATATTCGATATATACAATATGTTGTTTATCTAAATAATATATATTACTAATTTTTTGCGTAATATTTCTAATATACGTTTTTAGAATCACTGTAAAGGGAAAAGCTGTTTAAAATAGAACAACATTTGCATGTTACCATTTTGGAGAGTAAAATGTTCCTGAAATTTTTTAGCAAGCACAAATAACTTATTTACAGCAGAAACATATAAAATGTTTATTTGAACAAACTGGAATTCCATACTAAGCAGATGTTTACATATTGCTTATTCATTCTTCAAAGAGAAGCAATAAATCAGTATGTAATAAACCATTTATATTGTTTGTACCTGTAAGACGAGCCAACGAGAGAACCACTATGAGGTCGTGCTCGCTCAGCCTATTAGAACTAGCAACCAAATTTTCCTCAAATTACACTCTTCTTAAAAAAAGGAAATTGACACAGACAATTTAGTCACTGAGATACAAAAAGACGGAATGGTCACAGCTGGAAAGCTTTTAATCATAGATCTGCTTGATAGGAGCAAACGTAGGACTCAACAACAACAACAACAACAACAGCAGCAGCCATAGGACATTCTATACTTTCAGAATGTACTATTAGTAATTCGAGGTAACATAAAAATTAGGAACTTTACCTAAAAATTGTGTGTGTTGATGTAAAACTAATGGCACACATATTGAACATCAATGTTGTTATAGAAAGTTTTCAGCTTTTTAATTTTGGGAGTTTCGTATTTTAGTCAAAAGGAAGAGACAGAACTGCTCCTGACCTGTATAGACCCCCACCCACACTGATGAGACTGATGCGGCCGAGACTCAGCCTGAACATCTGCAAGTCAATGGGTGCAGAAATGTGGGTGGAGAGAGAATCAGGGGTCTGGTACGAATTCTTGCATCAGAGTGAACGCCAGTAAAAGCATCCGAGTACCAAGTATTAATGTTAAATCGGGCAAATACGCAGCAAGTCTACAAGGCAATACTTTTCCACTCACGCGCCAGAAGCAAAGTCTATGAGGTGATGGCGTGCCACATTCATCTATTGAACTATTATTTTATATTCTATAACTAATAAATGAAGGTAATAATAATAAAACATGGAACTATGGATTATGTTTATTTATTTAAGTTGATATTTATGCTGTACGGACACAACAATTAGTGTGATACTTGATGCTGTTTGGCACTCAGAGTTTTTAATACCAGATAACAGGCTGGATGAAGCGAGAAGCACAACGTTTTCCAAATGGCCATCGGTAATTTGTGTTCTTAACTTGCCTTTTGCGTATTTCATTTTTGAAAATAGTTATTCGCACTATAAGTGCTGCCGAATATCGATGCCATGTTTTTCGCATGATCTGTCAAGTTGGGATAAAACCCTAGTTTAAGAAGATATTTCTTGTAGAACTCTATGATCCATTAAAAATGATCTATTAAAATCCATGCAATTTGGATTTTAATAGATCATTGCATTGTACCTCAATAAGTTCCATTTGCAAATGTTCTAGTACTGTATCTATATCCACATCAAATGGTTACTAAATAGTCTGAAATCGCCTGTGTGTAAACGAATATCAACAAAACGGGAGGAAAAGTCAGTTCTTAAGTCACGTATCACAGCCACAAATATGTTGCTGCCTGTAGGTTTGGCTTCTCCGGGTGTAGGGAAATGAGCATAGTTTGATTTCTCCAGCTGGCATTCTCACAGTCGTCGTTTTGTTTCTAAGGCGAGTATGTATCTCCACATGTCATGTATCAGCAGATTTTACCCTGAAGCTGCAAATTCAAGTTGTTTAAATGAGATGTTAAATCCACTACAAATGCCAGGCTTGGGATTGCGAAATATTGTAGTATTCACGGTTTTATTCTCAAGGAATATATATTCTTTCTAGTATCGCTCCTCGACTGAGCCAGCGAACGTCGCAGAAATAAAGCAATTCTCTGTATTGATTCTCTGATTCCGAGAAAAGTGACCGAAACTGACAGTGGTTCAGACCCCGAGACAAGATTAGGTTTACTGATTTTACGACTACTTCCATTACATCCTTCAAATTTGATACCTTAACACACTGTTTCCTGGTCGATTTTGCAGTGCACTTTTCTTACGTTGTGTTTAATACAGGTACCTTCCGTGTCTTTGAAGCAGAACCACGGCACCTTTATATTGTCTAACGATTGCCGCACTCCATCGGTTGTTACGGATACTAGCTTTGATAGGTCCAGATTTATGTCTATAGTACACTAGAGCAATGCTTTAGGAATGTCTGCTCTTGTGGTAGTACCCTTGATAGGTACCAGTTGAACAAACTCCTCAACAATATCAAAAGTTGCGTTTGCTCCACGTACAAACACTGCAATCTGAGCTGTATCTGTGATAACCACTGTCAAGTCTCTATGAGGCCTGGAAATTTCGCAGTAGTCTTTTAAGCGAATTTTCAGATCCGCTGACATCTCTGTTCGTCGAGTAACTGTTCTTGCAGAGAGACTGACATTTGATAATAAAGTTGTTTTTTTTCTCGAGATATACAATGTCTACAATGGCCATCAAACACTTTTTCATGAAATCCCCGTCACTGAAAGACTTCATCTGTTGTACCATCAACTTCGACACCGCGTAGCTGGCAAGGGCATTTTTTTCTGATTCTATGTTATGTTTTTTTGAATACCGAACTTGGTTTTTTTAAACCTCAATTTACATTTATGAACTTCATCCTTATTTGTTTGCAAACTAAATTCCCTGAATCTCGGATGATTTGTCTCATAGTGCTGCTTGATATTGAACTCCTTACTTACAGCAGGTATTTGTATATTTTAGCCTATAAATATAAATATAAATAATTTAAACCACGGAAAATTACTAAGTACTTGGTTCTTTATTCAATAAATGAAGCAAAGTTATCAATGAGCTTGATGTGTCTTGGTGACGTTTTTTTAAATATTTGAACGTATTTACTTTGGTTGACACGTTCGCAGTTATTTAGACTTTTATGTTTAGAATTTCAATTTGTATTTTTCATGCTTTTTAAATATAGTTTTATTATTTTCGCGACGCACCTAACTACATCTGGCGATACACCAGTGTGCCGCTACGCACCATTTAGGAACCACTGGGCCACATAGACGATCCATCGCTAGTCGAAGATTGTACCAAATCGGACTCGCCTAACGAGAGTTTTGTGATGTTTTCTGTTATTTTCCAAGAACACAAGATAGTGTTTTAGTGACGACATATAAACCGCCGACCTAGTGTTTTAGTGACGACATATGAACCGCCGACCTAGTGTTTTAGTGACGACATATGAACCGCCGACCTAGTGTTTTAGTGACGACATATGAACCGCCGACCTAGTGTTTTAGTGACGACATATGAACCGCCGACCTAGTGTTTTAGTGACGACATATGAACCGCCGA
>JAOPJM010026984.1:0-15416 GCA_027124095.1 Muusoctopus leioderma | reverse complement strand
ATCGACCTCCAAGGCGGTGCCCCAGCATGGCCGCAGTCAAATGACTGAAACAAGTAAAAGAGTAAAAGAGTATATATTCTAGTACTGTCTATCTATCAAATATTAATTGTTTCTAACATAGGCACAAAGCCAACAACCCCCAGTACTTGACTGGTACTATATTTTATCGACCCCGGTAGGATTGAAGGCAAAGTTGACATCAGCGGAAGCTGGAAATAAAACTGAGCGGTAATCTAAGAGCTTGAACTTCGGAAATATTACAAGTATTTTGGAGTCTTCAGATGTGACCAATTCCAACATAAACGAATGGAGAAAAAACAAAACGTAGTTACAGAAAACAGATGCCGAGTGAATCTAGTACACACAGTTTCGTGCAAACATTGATAATAGGCCCATGCCAGATGTGAAATGTAGGCCCAGGCCAGATGTGAAATGTAAGCCCATGCCAGATGTGAAACGTATGCCCAGGCCAGATGTGAAATGTATGCCCAGGCCAGATGTGAAATGTAGGCCCAGGCCAGATGTGAAATGTAAGCCCATGCCAGATGTGAAACGTAGGCCCAGGCCAGATGTGAAATGTATGCCCAGGCCAGATGTGAAATGTAGGCCTCATTTCATCTCATAATTGGTCCAGGCAAGACGTGAAATGTCGGACCCATTTCAAACTACTCGTCAAGTATTTTAGTAATCAGTACTAAATACATACGATTTATGTATGAGTCACGGGTATACATACATGTACATGTAGTGTACTTACGGGTATACATACATGTACATGTAGTGTACTTACATGATGTACTTACATATAAAAGAACAGAATAAAAGAACTAGGACGATAAATAAAAAAAAGAGGTAACAAGGGAAGTAGGCTCCCTCAAAATCGTGGGCCCATGTCAAATGGACCACCTGCACACCACAGCCCGCTCTGCACTAGCCTGCTTAATGCAACAGATGAAATTGCATTTGGTGAAGGATAAACACCTACACATACACATACACCTACACATACACATACACATACACATACACATACACATACACATACACATATACATACACCTACACCTACACCTACACATACACATACACCTACACATACATATACACATACACATACACATACACCTACACATACACCTACACATACACATACACATACACCTACACCTACACATACACATACACCTACACATACACCTACACATACACATACACATACACATACACCTACACATACACATACACATACACATACACATACACATACATATACACATACACATACACATACACATACACATACATATACACATACACATACACATACACATACACATACACATACACATACACATACACATACACATACACATACACATACATATATCTATGTATATGTATAGGTAAGACTTTGATACAACAAACATACCTGAATGTATCTTTTATCTTCAGTGTTAAATTTTTGTCGCATTAGTATGTGCTTATTTATCAAATCTTGTCTTGAGCTAGCTATAGTATCATAACAGCAGCAACAATAAATAAACGTAAATCATCATACTACTTAACACAATTTTGATATATTCAAATTTTGTTTTTTTAGCTATCTGCTCTCTAAGCATATCACTCTGTTACCTATTTGGTAATTAGTGTTATTTTGGATATCCTTTTACCTATTTAGTAATTAGTATTATTTTTAGATATTAACCTTTTACCTATTTGGTGATAAGTATTATTTTTGATATTATACTTTTACTGTTGGTGTGTGTGCATGTTTGCATTTGTCTTCATGAAGTCTTTCTTCATTGTTGACAATGCTTGGCTACCGGTGCTTCTTCGTTTACATCCCATGTAAAACAATCGACTGGCAGAGTAGCTGTTCAACGGTTAAAAGATTTGTGGAAAAACTACCTTACTTACAAAAATATGTAAGGGTTAGCGACAGGAAGGGCATCCGGCCGTAGAATACTGCTCCAAAGAACCAAAATTTGTTCAACCCATGCCAGCATGGAAAAACATCATCATCATCATTTTTACATACGTTTTTCCATGCTGGCATAGGTTTTTTAAGACAGTATTCTTGGGTCGGATGCCTTTCCTGATGCCAAGTAAGGGATTTATTCCAATGGTCTTCACCTGTCGAACCACTAACCTGGAGGACCTATTGTTTATGTAGGACATAATTGAATGGCACTGGTTGCTTAAGCGATGTCAACATGAAGACATGTGAAGACAACCATGCACAAAAACACACACACAAACATACACACACACACACACAATAGGCTTCCGCACAGTTTCTGTCTATCAGTTTCACTCACAAGACACATCAGTCAGCTTGAGGCTATAGAAGAAGATACTTGCCCAAGGTGCCACACAGTGGGATCAAACCCGAAACCACGTAGTTGTGAAGCGCTTCTTAACTACACAGCCATGCCTGCGTTTATCTATTTGGTAATTAGTATTATTTTGCATGTCATCTTTTTATCTATTTGGTAATTAGTATTCTTTGGATATTATCCTTTTACATATTTGGTTAGTATTCTTTTAATATTATCGTTTACCTGTTTGGTAATTAACATAGTATTATTTTGGATACCATTCTTTTATCTCTTTTGGTAATTAGTATTGTTTTGCATATCATCCTTTTACCTAATAAGAGATTAACTTATCTTTAAATATCATCCTTTTACTTATTTTTGCAATTAACTATTCCTTGTATATCTATCATTCCATTACACAGTAACAGTTTATCTTCTCCGCACCATTATTTGTTCATCTTTTAAAATATCATATTTTATAGAAACTTTGTCTTAGATACACTACCTGTATGCAAATATTTTTTCCACAACTGCAGAATTTTATGGCAAATTTCCATTACCCTAAAAGCTTGCTTTTCTATCCATTAGCAGTCATTTCAGATTTATTATTGCTCTTCATTTGATCCATTAATGAGAACTATGTTATATACTCTTTTACTCTTTTACTGATTTCAGTCATTGAACTGTAGCCATGCTGGGGCACCACCTTGAAGGACTTTTAGTCAATGAAATCAACCCATTACTTATTTTCTAAAGTCTGGTACTTATTCTGTTGGTCTCTATTTGCCGAATTGCTAAGTTACGGGACATAAACACCAGTTTTGTAGAACTCCCAATAATTCTGTTTGTTGTGAAGTTTGTCTTTTGGAGATGTTGGACCATATCCATCATCAGAATCTCAGATTCCATATGATTAATTCATAAATGGTCTTAATAGCTCAGACAGGTTATTTTATTTATTCTGAAATGTTCAAGATTGAAAGAAGTTCTTGTGACATTTTGCCAAGGTAACATTTTTTTCTTCTACTCAGTATTCTGTCAAATTGAAGAGATTAAACCTTTTATTAGACAATAGCCTGGCCTGTTTACACAATTGTTAATCTCTCATCAAAGTTGTTGACATTTGTTGTTTAACATCAATAATTTCAAATATAACACTAGCAAGATATTGTTTGGTGTTGTTGTAAACTTAACTCTGAAGTTCACTACATGTCATCACTTCTTCATGTCATCATTTTTTTACAAGTTAAGAAGTGTAATGAATCCTATTCATAGATGCTTACACATACACATTTATATGCACACACGCACGCATGCATGCACGCACGCACGCACACTTATATTTCACAGATGGTTACAGAATGCTGTGATATTTCCTGAGTCTGAATCTTTCACTACATTTTGCACTGTGTTTCAGCAGTTGAACATTCCTCATGTTGACTTTTATTCTGTCTATCCTAGTCACTGTTCTCCTATATCTTTGTTTAAATATATATAAATCCTGATTAAGAGACTCCTCTAAAAAATAGAAATATCAAATTCAAATTTGTTTCTGGGCTGTTACTTTTGTATCTTTAGGTAAAAAAAATAAAAGGTCTTATCTTAAATCTAAATTGTTGATGATAGCTGGCACATCCCTCCATCTGTAGAACTCTTCTAGGAAGTGTATCATCAAGGATAGCAGACAGCGAATTGGCAGAATTGTTAGTGCATTGGATTGAATGCCTTGCAGTATTCGTTCTGGCTCACTGCACTCTGAGTTCAAATCCTGGCGTGATTGACTTTGCCTTTCATCCTTTCAGGATAGATAAATAAAGTACCAGTCTAGGGCAGTGGACTGGTGGAATCGTTAGTGTCAGATGGGATGGGATACCTTGCAGTATTTGTTTCTGGCTCTTTGCATTCTGAGTTCAAATCCTACCGTGGTCTATTTGGGTGGTAGACTTAACCCGTCACCCAGTTTGACATTACCACCTGGCCCTTGGGTGCGTTTAGTGGAGTCCTCTCAATTGCAAGCATTTGGGTCAGGTCTCCAGTCTGGGGATACCTTCTTCCCCTCCTTCCCTTCTGACTAAGTGATAAAAAAAAAAGAAAAAACGAAGGAAATAGAAATGTGCAACATTCCTACCTTTATCAATGGTATAAGTATCACAACTTCATATTTTCCTTTTTAGAAAAAGCTTCATACTTGTGAAATTAAATAATCTTTTAATTTATGTTTACTATAATGTGATGTAAATTGATAGATCTTATTTCCTATACAAAGATACAATGATTATGCATCTGCTGTCCATAAGATTGTTACTTATTTTAAGAACTTGGAATTAGATGTGTTATCAAGGGAGCCTCTATGTGGTTACTTTGCCTGCTAGAAATAGCAGCCAAGTCTCCTTCAAATTACCTCCTACTTAAAAAAAAAGAAGACACATTAGATAATGTAGTCAAAAACACCTCTAAAAAGAGGGGATGGTCATGGGTGGAATGCCCTTGAGTATAGGTCTGCTAGATCAAAGTTGACATGGAGCTAAACAACAACAACATAGAATTAGTTGCATTTATTACTGAACTCAGCTTCTCTGAATTCATCATACTCAGTGACTACAGTACACACAATGTTCAAGATTCTCACAATTCCCTCACATACAAACACTGCTGGTGCAGGAGCTGAATTATTTTCTACTTTGAACTCTCTGCTTCAGCTATCTTCATTAACCTATATCCCTAACGAACACATCAACTCTATAAATGAGTCTTGATCTCTTTCTCATCTCCAAATCCAAACTTAACCCAGAATCTGCTTAATCATAGATCAATGCTTAATTAAGACAAACACCTTCATGTCAGCTAACTGGTTAGAGCTCAGCCAGTTTCTGAAAAAGTTCAAGTGTGACCCACATTGGAATACAACTCGTTCTAGACAGCATCAAATGCAAGCTACCCCCTTCCATTCCTGCCTACCTCAATGCAAGCTACCACCTCTTATTCCAGCCCACTTCCATTGCAAACTACCCCCCCCCCTCACACACTTCAGCCCA
The DNA here is from genome assembly GCA_027124095.1 of Muusoctopus leioderma. NCBI lineage: Eukaryota > Metazoa > Mollusca > Cephalopoda > Octopoda > Octopodidae > Muusoctopus > Muusoctopus leioderma. The sequence goes on along the minus strand of JAOPJM010026984.1, from coordinate 10,063 downwards.
CCCAAAATCACCTGCCTCTCATTGACTCCACATCCCTCCTGTCTCTTACTCTTTCCTTCTAGACCTTACACTAAACACCTTCCTTCATCCCACCCGAATTCCTTCCCTATCAACATCTATTTTCCAGGAACCCGAACTACAGAAGTATAGAAACTGGTTCAAATCCTCTAATTGAGAGATGAACAGTTTTAATTTTGTCTTGGATGAATTGATATCATCTATTAAACTAGGAAACAATTTGTTCTTGCCCTGCAGTTTCAAATTTAGATCATTGATATCAACTAAAAAGGCTAAATCAAATAGCCAGTTATTATCACATAAAAGGGCTCATTCTTTGGTGAGCTCATTTTTCTCTGCTAGAAAATTATAAATAGCATTTTTCAGTTTCTAAAATCTACTCAGAACCTGTTCTCTAGAAAGTTAGTGCACCTCACAATGGAAGACAATATTGCCATATTCCAAATTTAACATTTCGCAATATTCGCTGATTTCTTGTCTGTTTAATATTCTTGTTCACACATACTGCAAATTTAACGTTTTTTCCACACAAGAACTCTTGAGCATAATGCAGTGATATCTCAGTATAGGACAGTCTAAAACGTTTTCAAGCAAAGCTGTAGCCACAATGGCTTTACAGATCATTGATGGAGCTCCATCAGTACAAATCTGATGAGTTTACTGAAATTTACTTGTAGATATTTTCTAAGCACGATTTTACTTTGTCAAATATGACTGATCCTCTTGTTTTTCCATGAAGTGGCTTAAGACCGACAAGTTCTTTAAATACACTAAAATTGTTTCCAACATAGGCACAAGGCCAACAAACAACCCCAGTACTTGACTAGTACTTTATTTTATCAACTCCAGAAGGATGAAAGGCAAAGCTGATCTTGGCGGGATTTGAACTCAAAGCACAGTGAACCAGAACAAATACTGCAAGGCATCCTGTCTGATGCGCTAACAACCCTGCCAATTTGCCGTCATCAATTCCTCTTATAGAAATGCTTAACTAGGCTTATCACATATGTCAGTAGATTTATCCAAAGCTAAAGAAAATAAAGTACAAGCATGGAAAAGGCCTTTCAGTTGCTCAGATACATCACAAGAGAATTCTTCAGTGCATCTCGTAACTGTTTGCTTTGACAGATCAATTTCGTTTACTTTTCTTTCAATATTTTTATCACCAAGACATCTTGCAAATATTTGGAGACAAGGCTCAACAATTTCTTATCTATCAGAGAAAGGCTTCCGTTTTTTGATCAATGCTAAAGTAATTTCATGGGATGTTTCTTTCATTGCTAAACTGTCACAACTTCTTTTACCAAATACATTTTGTCTTCTTTTGATTTCTTCCTTTTTTTTAACCACATCCTCTTTCCATAACTCAGCCCCAGGCACTAGCTTCAGTTCTCCTATTTTAGTCAGATGTGTTTTGTAGTGTCTATTAAGATCATGTTTTCTATTTTGCACAGAGGCGGTGCCATGGCCAATGAGGGTTATCTGAGGCATGGTTGTTGCTAGTTGAAAACTATTTTGTGAGAAAGTTTTTTCACAATGTGCAGCAGTTTTCCTGAAGGACCTGCTAAATAAGAACTCATTTTCCCATTGTTCTTTGGGTTCACACTTACTATCATTTTTTTCTTTCTTTTCTTTTGCTCATTTTGTTTTGTACTGTGATAGATAAAGTAAAAACAAGCTTAATTTTCAAAAAAAGTGTAAACCTGCAAAGGATGAAACAAAATGCAACAATAGTGTAGGAGCGTCAACTGTAAACTGACTGCCTTAAAAGCTGCAATGGACTGGAGCTGGTTGTCGCCTCAGGATCAAACAAGTATCAAACATGTATAAACAATTATGGACAGGTGTGCAATGTGCCATTTTTAATCACCCAATGTGCCTTAGCTTAGTCATCCCTGTCGTAGAAGTTTCATCGTTGGTTTGTGTGTCAGTCGGTGATAGTGACGATGTGTATGGGAGAGAGAGATGGAATGAGGGTGAGATCTGTTTTCTTTTATGTAAGATGTAGGTTTGGTATTCCACATACAGTATGGAGTAATTAAGCTGTGAAAGTAAAGAGGAATAAATAAGGGAGAAGTTGCCAAAATACTGTGCGAATGCTATAACACAGGGGTTCTGAAACAGGTAAATTTACCCCCAGGGAGTAAATTTCGCCTACCCAGGGGGTAAAAACAGTAAAAGACTAGAAGTGTAAACTCAAATTACTGAACAAAACAGAGTGAGGATAAATTTACTTTTGAAAAGTTGTCAGTGGTTAAATGGAACGTAAAAGGTTTGGTACCCTGCTATCACAGTTACAGGTGCCAAAATGAGAACTAAAAATTGAATACCTCAGTAACAGTATTTTGTATATTGTTCTTTCTATACTGTAAATACCATATTTTCTGAACAGAAAACAGAAATTTATTATAGATAAATACCAAGTTGTGAACGAGCTTGCCAAGGGACTTGCTAAAGAAAGCAGCTAACTGTCCCTCAAATCTCACACTACTGTCTTACAGAAGAAAAAATCCATTGGATATTGAAATCCTGGATGCACGATTTACGAGAAAGGAAAAGACGGGATGCTTAGTTGGAATTCCTTTGCTCATAGATTTGCTCGATCAGGACTGATCCGTGGCTAAACAACAACAACTAACAGGTCATTAAGAACTATTGTTGCTGTTGTTTAGCCCCAAGTCAACCCTGATTGAGCAAACATATGATCAAAAGGCATTCCAGCCTTGATTTATAGGCGATTTTTCGGTACACGATCCAGAAGTGAAAGTAACTTACATCGGACTGTGTCGACAGTGTTCTGCAAATCTTTTGTTTTTTATAATGAAATAATTAGGCAGCCTTCGGCAAATCTTTTTTTTTATATATAATGACATGGGGGGGTTATATTTTTCTAATGAATTTTTGTTTTTTTTGGTTATGAAATAAAAATATGAAATATAAATTTTTGTTAAATAATAACATTATTTTTTAAATAATGAATTTATCCATTGTTTATGTATTGAAAAAAATGGCTGCACATATGCGAATTGTTGAGGAAGTTATCAACAGTGTGTGTGTGTGTATATATATATATATGCACACGAGACAGCTCTATGCAACGCCTAGCGGTAACTTAATGTTGAGGAAGGGTAACTACCCTGAAACTGCAGTACATTTTGTCCGGTAGACGTTGCATAGAGCTTATGGTGTTTTTAACACTTAAAGTTTACAGTGAGAAGTTTTTTCTTCAAGATAAATTTGCAGCGATCACCGTGGCTTGTTTACGTTTTATGTAAACTTGTTCGAAATGCTTTTAGCATATTCATTTTTCAATTACGCTGTCTCTTGTGCTTGTGTTTATTTAATTTTGGCTTGGCAAGCCTCGCACACAAATCAGTTAATAGTATTGACTGATTTATAATATAGGATTGAAAGATCCTAAAAAGCTCTATGCGACGTCTAGTGACTTAATGCCTTAATGCTGAGGAAGGGTAACTACTATGTAACTGCAGTACATATTGTTCGGTAGACGTCACATAGAGCATATATCTTTCTTAAAGGTTAATTTACTGAATTTGACTTGTTTGTAGTAAGTTAAAACAAATTTACAAAAAATATTCGTCTACTCGTTTCGAATACCTTAATACGTACCCACTGAAATATGAACTGTGTATGTTAACAACTTTCCCAATTTCTTCGCTCCTATATTTCCAATCCTTTAATCCGCATTGTATACATACCTCTCTCCTTCCGTTATTCCTTCTTTTCCATTCTCCACCACCCTTATCCACCTTCTCGGGATCACCTTCCAACTACTTATCCTTTCAAACGCATCCCCTTTTCTCTTACCCATCCCTTCCGTGTGTTTCTGCTTTCTTTATCGGTATATTTTCCATTTGCGCCGCATTCTTTCTCATATCCTACACTTTTGTTGTCCTTGTTTAATTCTTCTCTTTCTTCTATCAGTACCTCACACTTTCCTTTTACATTATCTCCCACTTTTCCTCTTTCTGTCTCCTTGTCGTTTCACTGCCTCACTTCCGATAATTAAATTAGATTACACTGTTTTTAACATTAAGTTAATTAATTGCGGATCACTACGATCACTTTATCGGGATTATATATACATATATATATATATATACACACATAGGGTAGAATGCATAATAGAGATGAGAGTCATATATATATTTATTATCCATTGTTTAGCTAAACAGTGAATCCTCCATTTCAACAGAAAGTCCAAATGTGTGTGTGTGTTTGTGTGTGTGTGTGTGTCTGTGTGTGTGTGTGTGTGTGTGTGTGTGTGTGTGTATGCATGTATGTATTTAGATAAACATATATATCGTAGAGTAAACATATTTCTATAAATATGATAGTAAAACTTTAACTACTATTCCATTAATTTTAGTTTCATACCAAAACGGAAACCCTCTTCTTTACTGAGATACCATGTGTTGATTTTTAGGCAGTTTGTTTGTAAGATTTCAAATTTAATTTAATCTAATGTTTGTTTATGATCGAATCTCTTAACCGCTTACTTAGTCTTCTACTAATATTTGTACCCTGGGTGGTTGCTTAACTCATTTAGCATAGATGTTTAAGATTATAGAAATAATTTTCAGAAATGAAGATTATGTAAGAACCATGTTAGATGTAACAAACTGAGAAAAACATTTGAAAAGAGATCAATTCATATGCAGTTAAAGTGTTGAGTAGCTATTCTTCAATAATGTTGAGTGATGAGATAGGTATCATATCTGTTATAAATTTGGCACGTTATAAGTATTAATTTAAGAGGGAAGTTGCGCTAGGTTGGTTAGTGTGGAATGAACTAACTACACCCAATCACAGCTATACAGGTGCGTACATATATTTCTAACACGTTTGTGTACGCTTCAATATATATATATATACTTTGCCTTTCTACTTATCCTTTCAAACCCTTTGTCTTGCCATCCCTTCCATGTGTTTCTGCTTTCTTTATCGGTATATTTTCCATTTGCACCCCATGCTTTCTCATATCTTACACTTTGGTTCTCCCTGTTAAATTCTTTTCTTTCTTCTATCAGTGCCTCACACTTTCTTTTTAGATCATCTCCCACTTTTCCTCTTTCAGTCTCCTTGTCGTTTCACTGCCTCACTTCCACACCATATTTTCTTCTGGTTTTCTTTCGTTGTTACTTCCACTTCGTGCACTTGCCTAAATTCCCTTGTTAACATGTTCCTTCATTCACCCTCTCTTCTATATTCTGAAACCTCTATGTTGACGTATTCTTTCTATTTGTGCATGCTTTCTTTCTTTGTCTTCTTCTCTCAACCACTTCATTAAACAGCCTACTGTCGCTCTTTCCTAATAACCACAAAAGTTGAACAAAAGATGTAAGAGAATTCATTTTCCTCAGAACAAACGAAAGTTGAAATAACTAGGCAATTTTGTAAGAGAACGATAATTAAATTAGATTACACAGTTTTTAACATTGAGTTCTTTAATTGCGGTTCACTACGATCCCTTTATCGGGATTATATATACATATATATATATATACACACACACATGGGGTAGGGTAGAATGCATAATATGGATGAGAGTCATATATATATGTATTATTCACCCATGCTAGCATGGAAAAACGGACGTAAAAAGCGATGATGATGATATATATATATATCAGTTGCGGAATAATATGCCCAACACATATCTCATTATAATGCTGAATATAATATAATATAATAAAACTGATACACACCTTTATACCCCCTGCTCTTTCCTGAAATGAACTCTCATATTTCATTACACCATAATGGTCAGAACTATTTTTAAAACATTTCCCAAGAGAAAATTTCATTTCACTTTGGCATACAATTTTTTAATTTTATTTTGTTTTATTTTTTATAAAAATAGGTTGTAAACTGTTGGAAAAAAAGAAGAAAAACTAGTAACACCATAATTGGATTTATTTGCTTTTTTTTTATGCGTTTTTTTTGTTACTACTTCCATCATCATCATTATCGTCGTTGTTGTCATCATCATGATCATCATTCATCATCACAACAACCATCATCATCATCATCATCATCATCACCACCACCACCAACATCATCAACTGCAGCATGCACAACAACAGCAATAAAGAAAATTATATCTCTCTCAAGACCACATTTTTACCAATGTGAATTCTTTCCCTCCATTTACTCAACCATAATGGAACTGCCATTCGAAAATTCCTACTTCTTTTGTTCCGAGATTTCCCATTCTTCGACACAAAAGAGGAAAAAAAGAGAGAAGGGTGAGAGAGATTGATAAATAGAGAGAAAGAGAGGGAAGGAAGAGAAAGAGAGGGAAGGAAGAGAAAGAGAGGGAAGGAAGAGAGAGAGTAGATAGACAGATACTTTGACTAAATGATAGAAAAATAGAGAGAGAGAAAGAGAGACTGATAAATAGATAGAAAAAAAGAGAGAAATTAAGCAATATAAATAGATATATAAATAGACAGCTAGATAAACTGATAGATTGTCAGATGGATAGATAGATAGATAGTGACACACACAAACACATCTATCTCTCTCTCTGTATATATATATATAGAGAGAGAGAGACAGATATAGATATATCCATATATATATATATATATATATAGATATATGTACATATAGATAAATAGACAGATATATAGATACATACATACACTTATTACACAGAGAGAAAGTCACGTACACACACATCTACCTACCTGTCTATCTAGCTATATATATATATATACACGTGTGTGTGCATATATATATATATACATATAGATAGATAGATAGATACATACAGACTATTACACAGAGAGAAACATGCACATACAGACATACATGCAGAAACAGTTGAATAGATAGATAAGCAGCAATTTATATATCAGAGCTGTTCCTTTAAAGACCATAATATTACCTGGAGGTCTGACCCAACTGAAGAAGCAAGAGGATTGTGAAAGAAAGAAGCTAACAAATCAATACTACTACGAACTGAACGCTATTCATTCTAGCCACGTTCATATATATATATATATATATATATATATACACACACATATATATATATATATTCAGATATATATATACACACACACACACATATATATATATATATATATATTCAGATATACGTTCGGATACATATATACACACACACACACACATATATATATATAATATATATACACACATTCGGATATATATATATACACACACACACACACACACACAGATATATATATACACACACATATATACATACATATATATATATATATACACACATATATATACATGTATATATATATATATATGCATGTATATATATATGCATGTATATATATCTATAAAAATACACAGATATATATATGCATGTATATGTATATATGTATATATAAAAATACACATATATACATATAAATGTACACACATATATGTATGTATATGTATTTTTTTCTTTCTATTTCATTTTTTTTGTAACTTTTTGTTTTTTCTATTTTTTTATTTTTTATTTTTTACTTACATCCATTGATTTTTCTTCTTCTCCTGGTACAGAAGATTCTGGAGAATAGTTGTATATAGCAAGTAGGGAGGGGGGAGATGTCTGTGCTAAGGTGGCAGCAGATAGTGAGTTCTTCTTTCTTACTTGGTGTTTGGTGTTGTTTCTATAGTTTTACAGTTGTTATTATTATTATTATTATTATTATTATTATCCACATGGGCTCCATCAATACAAATGTACATCACATCTATGTAACCTATTCAACTATTTTCTTCTTCTGCCTGACACCCCTCACACACCCACCGCGTCTCAGTAATAATAATAATAATGATAATAGTAGAACAATTATCATCATCATTATTCTGTTCTCCCCCCCCCCCCCATTCCTAGTTGGGCTTCTGTCATTACACATCACTTCTGTGTATCTTAGACTATCTATCTACCTACCTACCTACCTAGCATTAATATTTATTATTATAATTACATGGAATGAGGGAAGGGAAGGGGACCTGTCCTCCCTTCCCTCCATACAAATGTACATACTCCAGGAACATAGAAGTGATGTATTTTTCCTTTCATACTGCCATTCGCCCCCACCCCCCTCCCTGGTCGCAGCCAACGGCACCATCCATCCATCCATCCATCCACTCCACTCTACTCTAAACCCTACCCTACGTGCACATCATTTCTACAGCTGTGGCTGTGGTGGTGGGTGTAATGTGCAGTGTTTTTCAGCCACATTTACAGATGGATGGAGTGGTGGTGGTATGTGTGTGTGTGTGTGTGTCTAGAGGGGGGGGGGGTACACAGAAATAGGGAGAGTAAAAGAGAGAGAGTCTCTTTACATACATGAATTCTTTGACAGCATGTTCCCCCCCCCCCCCTTCTATGTGTGAGGTATTTAAGCAAATAATTAAATCTTGATTGTATTTTAAACTTTCATATATTATATACATACACACATCCATACATACATATATATATATATATATATATATATTTATTTATATAGTCCAACCCATGCAAGCATGGAAAAGCAAATGTAAATGATTATATATATATATATATATACACACACATATATATATGTGTATATATAATATACATACATTATATATATTAAATATATAATTTCTATATGATATATGAAAGTTTACACACATACACACGAGTGTGTGTGTACCTTTTTTATTTATTGCACAATCCTTGACAATCACATGATAATTTATCTATATATGAGATATTTACCAAACAATTAACCCGATTCAATTAGATCTGAGAGTGTAAAATTCAATGTGTGTGTGTGTGTGTATATGTATGAGTGTGTGTCTGTGCATGCGTGTGTAGTCAATGAATATAATAGTATATTGTAACAGAAGAGAATATTCAATACTTTTATTTATGTATGTATGTATGTATGTATGTATGTATGTATGTATGTATGTATGTAGATGTATATGTATATGTATATGTATATGTATATGTGTGTGTGTGTGTGTGTGTGTGTGTGTGTGTGTGTGTGTGTGTGTGTATTTTTGTACTGTTGTTTTTGTTGTTTGGCCCGAGGTCAATACTGATCCATCACCAAACCTAGGATCAAAGTCATTCAAGTTGTGGCCATCCCGTCTGTCATATAGACACAGTATATCTGGGACTCCATCGTCCAGTGTGTCCTTGCTTTTATTTTTTAAGATAATAAGCCAGGATTTTAGGGAGATTTAGCTGCTATTTCTAGCATGTTGAACAACGACTAGAGGCTCCCTAGTTAGATATGTGTGCACATGTGTGTACATGTGTGTGCAGACAATTTATTGAAAATATATATAAAGAGATGTTACTGAATAACAACGAACTTAGAAGATGAAAAAAAAATCACAAATGATAAATAAAATAAAGCTGAGAGAGTTAAAACAACCCCAATAAAAGGGTATGAGGTTTGGGGGTGGTATGTGGCATGGTTGGATTGGGAAGAAATAAATAAATAAATGTGAAGGAAAATTGAAGGGTTCAATAATCCTCATCTATTTACCCCCCCGCTTATCTATCTGTGTATCTATCTATATATATATATATATCTATGTGTCTATCTATCAATCTATCAATATCTATCTATGTATCTATCTATATATATCTATCGATCTGCGTATCTATCTATCAATCTGCGTATCTATCTATCAATATCTATGTATCTAACTATCTATCTGTGTATCTATCTATATATCTATCTATATATCTATCTATCTGTGTATCTATCGCTTGCCCTCCACCCACCCACCCACCCTTCCGCCTCGTCTTTCAAGGTTGATTTGTCTTGTCCTTAATTTTCTCCTGGAATTTCTACTTCGAAGGCAATGCCAAAGTATTTTATATTCCATTATTCTCTCCCGTTGTAGGGTTTGTTTTCAACCCAAACTGTATCCTCTGTCCTTTATCAGCTTTTTTATCCTGTCTATCTTTCTATATGTTTTTAAAAAAATTGTGGTTTGTATTGCCTGTTTCTGTCTATATTTTTTTCTTTCTATACTTTTTTAATAATCGTGTTTTTTA